>JAQJVK010000001.1:8288157-8556615 GCA_035578135.1 Flexamia atlantica
TTTATTTCAGAAGTAAAGATACAATGGTTAAGACCTTTGTTTCAGAAAGGTCAAGATGTACAGACATATAAATGTCACGAGACACAGCAGCACAGTTTTCACATATATCAAGTAGCGTTATGGGACATCTTGAGAAAATACAATCTGACAATAACAAGTCGCCTGCTTCAACATGTTCCACCTTTGATCTATAATTTACATCTATTATTTCATTGGAAAAGGTCTAATATTATTTTACCATGGCAAACTTAAAACACCAGCCCTTGAAATAAACAATAAAAATAATCATGTAGAATTGATCGATTGATTATACATAAAACATTTATTGTTGAAGATTTTGCACACATTTAAACCAAGGTAAAAGTAAGACCAAGGTAGATGAATAAAACTGGTGGCTTTATTAGTTTGTGCGTTTTTGTCTATCCGGAACAAAAACAAAAAATAGTTTATACATAAAAATAAAATAAACATTCTTAAAAAAGGGAATCATCTAATACGTTCGTTCATTTTAAGTCTAGCATATTTATTACTTGTTTACTGAGCAATAATTTTATCATCGTTCATTTTAGTCATGCAATAGTTCTTAATTTAGTCATTATTTTATTTGTTTGTTTCGTAATGAACCTATAGTAAAAATATATTTTGAACCACAAGAAGTCTATGAGGAAAATTTCAATATTTGTTAATATTGTTCTAAGTTGATTTTACACAAAATAGTAATATGGATAGTAGTAGTGGATGGATTTTGGAGTAAAATGGTAATATGGACTAATATGAATCAGCTAGGCTTTTAGCCGCTTACTAAGTCGACGACTCGACTGCCAGGGCCTATTGCTGCCGGAAGCAGCTCTACAAACGCCCTTCCTGCTGCAACACCGCACCCTCCACGTGGCCGAGAGTTTACCAATCTTCTTCCTTCTTCTGTAGAACATCACAATCAATTTTCTTCAAGGCAAACTTGATGTACAGCAACTCACTTATTTAAACGAAAATTCTCAAAAAAGTATTTTACAGCTATCCAGTTATCTTCTTTTAGTTCATTGTATGAAAGAAAACTCTTTGTTGGACGACTGAAAGATGGTGGTTTGAATGGAGTTCTACGTATTCAGTTCGTTAAGGTTTAACTTTAATTTTAGATCCTGTGCTCAAAATTAAAAGAAAACAAAGCCTTCAAACACGAATTTTTACGTCACACAGGGGTTATAACATGGAGATCTTACCTCGTTATGTGGATAGAGCTTCTTGTATTACATTTAGGGTATTTCTATTTGTGTTAAACTAATATCAAATATTTAAACAGGACCATTCTTCTTCTGCACTCAAGCTTTTTTACATCAGTACTTATAGGGATGTTTTTGTAGAAGTCTGAATACTTTAGACTATCTAAACAACCTTTTATATCTTAAAACAACTTTGAATTTGGTTTTATTCTACATCTATATAGCAAATATAATTATGAAGAATGAGACCATTTGATGGAAAACGCGTAATAAAAAAAGTTTCAGAAGGATAAAATGTCCGTTCAAACCAACTGAACTCAAATCATTTAGATTTGTGATATCCAAGAATAATAAGTAGCCCAATATTTCCAAATTGCTGGTTTGTTTTAACACATGAATTCTCTTATATTTCAAGTTAGGTACAAGGAGAAGAGGAGGTAAGACAACGGATGTCTGACTGACAGTCAACAATATGAAGGTATTTTCCCAGTCCCTTGACAGTCTTACGCAAACACTCGCTTGGAGCGCTAATGTCAAACAGAACGTTTCTGCAACCAACTTCTTTGTTTTAATTTTAATTTTTTGTTTTCCAAGTATTTTTTATTTTGGATTTGAGCATAAACAGTTACAAAGTTAGATTTTCCTACCATGATCCACTGTTCAAATTTATATTGAGTTTATATACCTCTTACTTTTGCAGCTTGGTTTTAATTTGTAATCATATAAAGGCCTTCACAACCTCTATGATAGTGTAAAGTAATTTTGATAAAATTATTGCACAGCCAATAAATAATCCGTTTAATTGGTAATTTAGAAAGAGTTATGATAATAGAAAAGTATACTGGTGAAAATATATTGACGTAGTTAGCAATAATTAATTGTAAATCGCAATGGAATAGTTATTGTAATCACTCTTGAGCGTATATTTTATTCTGGACATGTAAAAACATTGAAAATCCCTAGAAAATGAGGTGTATCATTTTTAAGCACCTATTATTACTCTATTGAAATACTTGAAACTATTCACATTATTATGCTTTGTGGAATTTCGCAAAACAGCTCATTATTTAATCATAACAGCGATTATTAACTGTAAATATGAAGTAATGCATATTTAACAATTTAATTCTCACAATTAACTGACATATTTATGTAAATTTTTAATAATTAGAGTTTTTCCATAGACAGTATTTGTTTTCCCTTGTGAATAATTCCGAAGAAAAGCTAAATTAAAGATTAAAAGCTAAATTAAAGATTAAAAGCTAAATTAAGGAAGCAAATGAAATAAAATGGCAGTTAAAATAATGTTGAAATACCAGTTACGGATTCAAATATAAATAACAAATTATAAAATACATAAAATATATCAATTAATTTATGTCAACTAATCTATAATTCAGCGTGTTTATTATCAATTAATTAAACGTTTCCTCTCAGTCACACTCCACATAAAAACATTAGCATTGAAAAATTCAACTTAAATTTTATCCAAACGATTGCCGTCCAAACATGTTTAGCCGCAGCGTGACCGGCCGCGTCACTCGGCGATCCGCGGGTTTAATGAAGGCGTGTAATGCGGATCGGTTATTTGTTGTCGTCATGCAGATGCGGCGCTGATTACTGGATACACGAGCCGGGTCGTGTTGCTGCCTAATGTTTGGAGTGATCTGCATACAATTCAACTTTATTTACCGAAATCAGCCAAATAATTGCGATTTTTTTTCAATGTAGCTTAAAAGTTACATGTGGATAAAATTTTCCACGAATGCAAACGTTTGCCGCATATATTTGGACAGAACAATTAATGTCCATATTATTTATCGATGTATTAAATTAAAATATAATCCAAATGGAACAATTAATGATATTACGAATTATAATTTGTTGAGTGGGCCATACGTAGATGCTGACGGGTATGACAGATCAACTGTTTTTATCAGATATCATATTAGATTGTTTACAGTTAACTTTTTAGCATGAACAATTGTGTAAAATATGAAGGGTTATTGTTTGTAAAACTACTTTATTTCGACGGTGCAGCATAATAAGAATATTTTCCGTACACTGCCAATAAAACCCCTTTTCTATTTCATCCAAAGTTGCGTTTCATACTACACAGGTCGGCTTGGGAAGTCATTTCCTTACAAACGCAATGCAGTAAAACGCTTTTCAATATTAAATAGCGTTGACAATAGTAGCGAGGGGCGGCACAAAAGCTCAGAGCTCTTTGAAAGGTTGTTTTGACCCTCCACCGTCAAACTTCCTGATTGCAAAATGAATTTGTCATTCGCATCTCAACCTGCCTCCTGTGGCGTCTCGACCTGAGAGAGTGAAACTTGGCTGTAAATTGTGTCGATTTATGACTTTGCCCGTACAATTTCATTTGTAAAGTTTTGGATGTTTCGGATACCTAAAGGAATCACTCCCTTACCCATAGTTTGCTAGATTTGTTCTCTGGAAAAACTAAAATGAGTAAAAATATATTTTAATATATTAGGTTTAGCTGATATATTTGCTGCCTTTGATTTAAAACCATCTTGCTCTTTTTACGCTACGGAGATTAGCTAATCATGATATACCTAAGCTATCGGTATAATATACTACTGAACCATAAGTGCATGGAACTTAAGTTTATCTTAAAATAATTTACAATCTAGAAAGAAAAAAGACGATAGAGATAATTTTTATAGGTATGGTTTCTGTCAACTAAGCTAAGTTAGTGCAATGCTGACAGCAGCATTGACACGACAAATTTAATGTAAATGTAAAAAATATGTGTAAGATACTGCGATACATATTGTTAAACACATTTCACACAATTACATATGTACATGAAATGAAAAAATACCCAACGATTACGTTTTTTTACGTTATGTATATAAGGCAATATTTTTTAGTTTTGTGTGGATATAACACATTTGTATAGTTCATATTCTGTCTGATTTAACAATTTAAATAACAATCAAATTAAATCGCAAATAAGTAGGTTACGTTTTGGTATAAGACTGAATTTTCTTTAGAGCATCAGTAGTGTGATTTTCAACGTGAAGTATGGTAAAGGCTTAAACCAGAGGATGTCTTCGACTGGCACTTTAACCTTCATAACATTAACAACTCAAGTTAGTAACGATAACTTATACAGTAATGAATGTTTTTTTTAACACTTAGTATTATCCAATTAAAAGTCAACCAACTTAACCAATAACCAAGACAATTTCCACTTCCTGAAACAAAATCGACGTAAAATACTTTGACTTGACGCCATAAATACAGCGCTGAGATAATAACGCCAGCGAGAATATCATTTACTGAGTGGGAGTGCTGTACATTACGGTACAATTAAGGCCCGTGTTCTGCCTCTGTACATTGCCCATCTACTCCTATCATTGTCTTTCAATTAAGCCCCTTGAACCTATCAAGTTACACTTCACAATAATGTTTTACTCGTAGATTGCACAGTCGAAAATAAATTCATGGTCTCATTGCTTTGCTGCAGACAACTATACAAATGTATAAGGTAAATGTAATTATTGTAAAGTAATATTTTTTTAGTGTGTAAAAGCAGTTGGTTTTCTAACCTACTGTGTTGTGTCTTGTTTAACACTGTAAAAACCAGGTGTATAGATTGAACGAGAGGAGTTTATTCGACAAATCTTTAGCCTATTAAATTTTTAGTCTGTAAATGTTATAGGAATATTTACATTTGTAGAAATATTTGTATGACAAAACATGTTAATAATCATACGTCTCATAATCTTAAAATTACCAAAAATATCTACACAGACTCATAATGGGGTCCCACCTAAATTTCTTCTTAAGTAATAGTAAATAATCCAACAAATTTTAATAAAAACTTGATAGAATCATCAGTATCATTCGTTTGAATACAACCTGTAGCTAAAGCACTCATCAATCGAAGATAATTTAGGATTTGTAATCATCACAGCAATAGCGCACTATTTGTATTTTTGAATTATGTTCATTTGCAAAGAATATTGCACAGAGCAAGGCTAGCTTTGTTACTAAAGTACAATGGGACCTTCGGCAACAAAGAACGTTCCTGTGGGAGTGGTGCATATTTAAAATCAATTTTGTTGGTGTAATCCAAACAATACTCACCTTTAACCAAGTTAAATTGAAAACTTCAGCTTAGATTAAACTTTTAAAATCAATATCAATGTGACTTTTTGTATCTGTGTAATATTTATATTGGTTGTCAAATAATGGTGTAAAACAGAGACTCAAGACGTGAGTGAAAAACGTTGATAATTTATAAGCATCATTGTCATAAATTTTATTATTTTTCTACGTAGTCACTACTTATTTGTCTTAATATTCAATGATAACCTACCTAAAATGTAGTGATTCGATTTCTCTAGTGCGTCTTTAAGCATTAAAAACTACTTAACTTTCTAGAAAAAAAAACGTTACCAAAATGAAGAGATAAATTAAATTGGAGTTAAAATGAAGAACAAAAAGTGACTGAAGATTTTAAAAACAACGTAGTTCTATATATACAAAAATAAGTAAAACAATATAATTATTCGGTTAAATACGAAACATTTATAATGCACTTCCTGGAACGACTATTAATTTTATAACTTTACTATACTACTAGCATTATTTGTTATGTTTAAACATTAACTTTGGTGTATTTTAAATAATGCACTATAATTTTATAATATTAAAAAAAGCCTTCAAACATTCTAGTCCATCCGTATTGAGCTATTGTAAAACTCATGAAACAAAAGTTTGTGAATGGATATAATGATAGTGGTTTTGAAGTTGAATGTACTAAAAGGTTCATTACGCAGGTCTGGTCTATCGTAATGTTTAGCGCTGCACACTACAAAGAGCCTGTTTATTAAAACACTTTCCCCCAACTTGAAAGCTAATTACCTGTTTCCAAAAATGTTCATTTTTACTCACTTTTACGTAAATATGAGAATGATGGCTGAATATACAATTTCATTTTTATATTAAAGTTCATGCCTCTTGATTGAAACACTTTTTTACTGTTTATCCAGAAGAATAAAGGAGAGAGCAAAATATAATTTAAAAGAGAAAAATATATAATTTAAAGAAAAAAGCAAAATATAATTTAAAGAAGAGCAAAATATAATTTAATTTTTTATTTCATCCTAAAACAAAAGTTCATTTATTTTCGTATAGACTTTACATTTCAAATTAAACTTTAATCAGTATGTAAGTTATCGCCAGGGGAGCGGCCTGGTACCGAGTATAGAGCGCGGGACTTCAGTCTCGGAGGCCCGGGTTCAAATCCCGCCAATATCAATCGCTTTTTCGCTATGTGATAACGCCGTGACACACTAGGCCTAGTTTGAAGTAATGTGCAAAATGGTTCCGGCCTAGGTCTAGCGTCTTGGGATTTGTAGGTGGGACATAAAAAAATGAATCTACCGCCAAAGACTCGTAAAAAATGGGGTACGAATAGTGTATTGATGTATATATATTTAGCAGGTGCAATAAGTTAAATTTTTAGTAAATGAATTGGGACTTTTTTACAAGGATTACAAAGGTTATATAACGCATATTCTATCTATAACTAACAAAGCCATTTTTTTCTTTTTTTGTATGAGTCCATAAGTTTTTGTTGTAATACATGACCACCCAAATTAATCGAGGATGTTAGCGCTTGATCATGTATTGTAATACTAAATGTATCAAGCAGGGTTCGTTAACGTTTTATGCATTTCTATACCCTCAATGCTTAATGTCCGTTCAGGGCTTAATGTCCGTTATTTAATTGTTATATCATATAAATACAGTAGGCTATAAAGAAATATGAAATTTGTGGGAGAAGAATTTCTAACATTTCAAAATGTCAACAGGAATTAGTTCCTTAATTCCTTGTAGGACCTGTTATTTCAATGTAGGAAAGCTCTGTAGGATTTCTGGGTTGTAACCGGTAAATGTAGCTTTAACACTGAGATATTGCAGAGGGTGATCCTGGAAATTGGTTTTAAACATGTATGAGACCGCAATGTACCGTAGTCCAGTTGCCGACATTCACTTTTCGAATAGGCTAGTAGCCTCTAGACTCATTTTTCACTCTATTGGCTTTTACCGTTCATACACTTCCCTTAGGTATCTAGTTATCTTGTAGAGAATAAAGTTTACATCACTTGCTTTGGCTATCTTGTTCATTATTTGTATTATTGTATTATGCATAATTTCTTAAGATGACATTAACGTTTCATTTTCTCGATTATAATTATTTTCTGAGACTTGCAGTTGGTTTTAAGAACGAGAAATCCTTAAAAAAATAAAATATTCTGTTCTTCCACTGAATTGAAATCTATTGGCAAATATAATAAGAAGAAAGCATACTCTAAAGACGCCTTTTTTCAGACTAATTCACCCATTAAAATTTTGAAGTAATACTAGGTGTTGAATGAGCTGCCGTCGGCTTTTTTCATTCGGCTATCTAATATATAAGATGAAAAGTAATAGTTGAGTTTTATCCATTTGTTTTACAAATGACCCTTAGACTATAATATATGATATTTCCTTGTAACAATATTTCTTGAAAGATGTGCTGTTGTAAAATGTTCATTAGTTTTCAACGGTGTAAGCCCGCGAAATGAAGACTTATGAAGGAGCCAGAGCCGCTGCCGCAGTCGCTACGTGTTAAGACACTCTCTCTTTGTTCCAAGGCAAGCTATTGTTGTGAACATTCTAAAGTCTTTATTCATGGGTGACTAGGTTTCTGTGCATATAAATTTTTTTAATTTGGCTTATGATAGCTGATATGTAGTAAATCAAGGTCAATATTATGGTCAATTTTAATTGAAAATTTATTTTATCTCTTATATTTGATTATACCGCTGTCAAAACTAGTTTTAGTTGTGGCGGTTTGAAAGACCTTCTTTCCCGCCCTAAGGAGGGAAAGACCTAGCTGGTGACTAGGTCATCCCCTGTTCACATTTATCGTATTAGTCTAGCCTAACATTGACACAAACGTAAAATACAGTGAGATGATTGTTTTAAATAGCAATAACAAAATGGGAGCTAATCTTTTTTAGGCAAACAGTGGTAAAATCTTTGCCTCTTGAAGTAATTACCTTTATATATTGATTGGGGTACCAAAAAATATAGTACATCAAATGGGCAAAAAGTTGCTGTTAGTAACTCAGTAATTTTTCGACCTTACCATGTTGTCCCTAAGATTGAGATTCTAGTTTAAAATAAATTATGTAGGTTGTTTGTAATTTACATTTAATCAACATAAGGTGGAAGATGATTAGTTTGTGAATAAATTCAGTAGCTAGTTAATTTATGCTACTCTTTTTTTTGCTACATTTATCTAAGATTTCTATAAACATTACAAATTTTATTCTTATACATGCCTACCCACTGGGGAGGCCAATTTTTACTTCTTGTCACATGAACAGTTATGAATGTGTAAAGATGTGGAGAAAATTTGTCGTTTGAAATTCGTTGTTGGCAATGGTGAGTATATGTTTTTATGTTGATTTTTACGGACACTTACAATCTTTTATTGGTAACAAACAAGTTTTTACTTAGCGGATGGCAAATGTCCGCTAAAATCAATATCAAAATAAATGTAAGGAAAATTATTTTCCTACCATATACATTGTCTTGTATCAGCCTTGGGAGATTCATTTTATGTTTCCCATCAGTGCTACATTTTACGCCTTGAGTAAATTACAATAGCAAAATTAATCTACAAAATTTATGTTTTTACAAATTTTAAGTGTTAGAAGAGTATTTCAATGCTAAATTACAGGGTGTTTTTTAACGCCTCATTTTTAAAATTGAATAATGCACATATAAAGACGAAATGGTTATTATTTTGGTTATCTTGGCATTTTATACAGCCTATTATTTAAGTTTGATCACATTTCGCTTACGTTTTGAGTTCAAACAATCCACCATTAACATTCATCCAAAGTTGTATTCTCTCCATCAAATTCCTGAACACGTGCTGCAAAATACCTCTTTGAACTTTTTATATCAAATTTGTTATGTTCGTTTTTAGGTGCTGAATATCCTGTGAATTGTTTTCGTATGCGTTACTTTTTATATGTCCCCAAAGGAAATAATATACTGGGGTCAAATCTGGGGATATTTGGCGGAATCCTCTGATAAAATTAAGTTTTGGGTTGCGTTTTAAAACAAACACCCTATATATTGGATTATAGTGTACATGATAAATTTATAAAAATTAAAACTTTTGTCACCAAGGATGATATATTCCGACTAGCGGCTATGAAATTGTAGTTAAATGCCCCTAAATAATAAAATACAAAACTTGAATAGTTGATATAAAACAATAATAATAAATATTTGATAACGTTATTGGTGGTTCCTCAAAGTCGTTTTCATACAAATTCCTTTTTTAATTTTACTGTTGGAGTGTCAGAATTTTTTAGAGTGTTTTTGTGAATGAAACAGAGAATTGTATCTGTGGATCGCTGGAGGAGACTGAAATGTTGGGAGAGGTTTTTGACGATATATTCACTTTTGCATGGAATTCTCCGTTTTCTTTAAATTATTAAGTGCTCCTCCCAGAGTAGGCTAAAGTCTAAATGTTACTATACTGCTTTCTAGCATGCTTTAAGGGAAACCAAATGTTAATATTGTCAACCGGGTTTACATCAGCCCCAAATGTTTTTATATAAGAATAGCGTTTTCAGAGTCCAGTTTTTTCGGCAGCTATTTCACGTTATTTCTTGCTTTCTGGTAAATTTCAAGAAATTATATCAGTTTTCCTGAAATCCTGAGAAACTCTCTAATTTGAACTCTATCCCATAACATTCAACATACCTAATGCCCACAATTTCTATTCAAATATTTCTTGTACATAATTTTACTTAGATTTAGAGATTACAGCATCAACGCTTTAAAAACTAACCTACAACTCGCAAATACAAAAATATTTCTTTCCCTTAAATTCACACTGAACTGTTATAACAAAAACACAAAAACGCCGGCCAGATTGAGGCCACATCCATTTACATGGCAGCTCCGAGGACCCATTATCCCGGCAACCACCATTGCTGTAATGTATTCAGTTTAAGAGGCTCATTGTGTGCTCATCTAAGACATTGTTGAGGGGCGTCTTTATTACTCGGGTCCCGCTAAAGTGGTGTAATATTATGGCCACCACAAAGGTACGTTAACTCGTTTACCCGCGCACTCGTTAATGTTCCAAAACCCAATCTGTTATTAAAGATTAATTGTACCGTGAGACATATTCTCCTTTTAAATGCAGTGCTAAAGTTAGATTTCTTATACACGACCTGTATTTGTCGTATGTAATGCAACTTTCAGTATATCAGTTGCATGATGTTAGGTGGTCCATCTGTCCTGTGTTGTGGGGAGGGGGGGACATTCCTACTCTTGCCAGGATGTCTTATCTGTCTGCCTGTCCGTCTGTCCATATCAAGTTGCACACCATTTGAACAATTAATCATGTAATTGAAAACTTTTTTTTAAATGCACTGTTGAAAATAATTTTAAATATTGTCTGCATATTCCAAGCAAATCTAAATAAGCAATTTCCACTCCTGATTATATTTTTTTCTAAATTTTATTTTTTTCTCAATATTCAGCTCAAACATTATTATCAAACTAAGAGGTAACGGCAACCCTCACGCACGGGCGGAATAAGCGTATGTGAGAGGTAATTTCAATATTATTATAGTCATTTTAGTTATATTGAAGTTTATTATTTAAGATTATTATTTTATAATTGACTTTTGTATAATATGTACATACATCTTATCCGAAATAAAGCTGATTTGATTTGATTTGATCCACCTAAGATTATTGAGATTATTGTGTTTCAGTAAGTCGAGACGGCCACTACTTGTTCAATCAGGCCAAGGAATTGTTTAGGCTTTGCAATTGAGTAAAGAGTCTCAACCAGTCATTTTTTATTTCAGTTACTTCTGTTTTTTGTACAGTAATGTTTTATGTCCTTAATTTCTTATTAGAAAGCAGAATTGCGAAAATTTATATGGATCCTTCTCTAATCCATAGACATCAAGTATAAGAATCAAAAGTTCCCTTCAAGGCTATAACAAAACCCACTTCTGAAACTCTGCTTGTTTTGAATAATTTATTTTCAAGAATCTAATCTGTATCCTAAAAAAACCTAAAAAAAATTACCATTGCAATTAACTTTGATGATTAATCATTAACGTGATTAAAACAATACAAATTAGCTTAATTTTGCTCCAACAGCATTGAAACGTTTACGATCAACGTTGCGAAATGTTTGATGCTGACGCATCGCAGAACTGCTGTCTCAGTAGTCCTTCCAAACGGGGTGAGAACGTTGGCACCAACAGGATCATTGACAATTGTAATGTACGTTGAAGGGTGTAGGGCCATATTGGACTGGGAATTGGAATGTTCCTGGTTGCAGCCACTTAAAGATAATAGAGAGGTGGTGAATATCGGGTGTGACTCTTGTATTGAAAACGGCCTGCCTGAATCTTTTAAAAAGTCTTTTTTGAGCGCTTACAGTGTACCATTTAATTATCAAACTCATTTTGTATGCATGATAATTTAAATTTTGGTTTGAGTACACTCTTATGAAAAAAATATGCATCAAAATTTGTGTTATAGCAGGTACAAATTTACTGCGGTTGCTTTAAGGACTTCGTTTTAAGAATTGCTTGGTAAAGATTTATTCTCAAATTTACCATATATTGATTCAATTTTCGCCTCTGACTAAGTTCCCAAGATTACAAGATCCATTAGAAGAATAATCTATTGTCCAGATTCATTATTTATGGGAAATAATAAGTAAAAAGAGTACTTCTAGCTTTAATTATGTCTACACGATGCAGTGCTTGCTAAATTAATGGAATTTATCCATCCTTTATACATAAATAAATAAGAAAAATATGCATACTTAGGACAGCAGATCATATTCTACAAATTATAATAGGTGGCAAGGAAAAGCGTAATATTCTGTATACACTAAAACAACCAATTGATGAAACAATTTTGAAGATGTTATTTTAGATAATTGTAGAACATTTAAGTTGAATAGAACTCCCAGTCAAATGGTCTGTTAATTAGTGCCAACCGCATTCATTGAAACTGTGATTACAGCAGATGACACCGTGTTTACGTGTGCGTGTGGGAGAGAGAGAGATAGAGATGACACTGTGTGCGTGAGAGAGCGAGAGAGACAGATACGAGGGTGCGGCGCCATGTGTCATATAGGGTCGATCGTAATGATGGTCATTTTGCACCCCATTGCCCTCCTTACGCCATCCTGCCAAATATATTGTTCAACTGTCTAGCACGAAAACAAAGTGGTAAACAGTAGGGGTGTTTTTAGAAATGTCTCTGAAAAAACTGAAATTATTTGAAAACAAGTTAAGACAAACTCCTCGAAATGTATACGTGTCAATAAGAAGCACTCGATAAACTGTATTGTGTATTTGACCTTAATACCGATGATGAACAGTTAAAACATTAGGACACAAGATCTATTCATTCCTTTACATACAGTTTTTTCGGTGAAGTGTATTTGAGTGGATTTTGTTTTTATCTGTTATTTTCTTATTTATTAGTTTTTTGTTTTGTATATAAACCTTGCACTATTTAACACAAATTTTAACACGTTCTTGAAACGTTCTAATTTTATAACATGCTTCAATGCTTAAAGGTAACATATTGTCATCATTTTATAAAATGCTGTAATAATATTGCCTGGGGCAAAAAACAATTGCAAATGCTTATATGCTGTTATCAAATAAATCTTAAATATTTCGTAAATAAAACACGAAAAAAATAGCTGAACAGAAGTAATTTTATAATTTTTTTTTGAAAACCCCTTCAGCTATTTAAAATTAAATTAATTTAAGAAACTCCTTGCCTAAATGAATAAATATAAATGAGCTCCTATGAATAAGGAGCACTCAATAAAATGCATTGTTTATTGACTTACAAAACAGTTGAAAGTTATTGTAAGTGATATAAATCTGAGTGGATTTAATTTTATAAACTATTGTTCTATTTATTATTAAGATTTTAGATGAACCTTGTGCTGTTCAAAAATGCCTTTACACAGCCTTGAAATGGTAGGCTATACGTCCTTATTTCTGTAAAATAACATTTTCAATGCTTGAGGGTAACACATTTTAACATGATTTAAAATCGGCGTAATAATATTGCCTGGGGCATAAAAAACTGTCATGCATGTTTTTATCAAATAAAGCTTACTTTGTCGCGCAGTGTAGCTGTCACCTGGCCAGCGAACCGTCGGCGCCGGTATAATTTCACCGACATATCCATGTGAGTGCCTAGCCGTGTTGCCACAACCCACTCTGTTAAGCTTAATTCTCTTTGTCACTTACTTCTCATTCCAAGTTCTAATTGTGTCTAGTCTTGAAGCAAAAACTTCCTATATAAATCCCACTGATTATTTTGATGTGTCAAAATAAACATGTCCCTGAATGAAACGGTATAGTTGTCAGTAGTTGCAAATTTATCTTTCGTTTGCTCTGCTAATAGTGAAAAAATAATAAGCCTTATGATACGTTCGTTTTTATACAGTGCGTAAAAAAGTCCGTCCCCCCTCTTTAATTTTTTTCTTTGTTAAGACAAACAGTTATCCTTTGGGGAATGATACTAACTCAACCCAAATTATTTTTTCGACGTTACCACAAATTTTGAGTGTCCCCCAGAAATGGGGGATTTTGGGGGCAACTCAATATGCTCAAATGCAAACCCCCTTTGAGTGACCCCTCATTTTAAAGAGCTTTCAAAAAGTAGGTGAATGGTGAAAGTTGGAGGTCTCTAACGTGTTTCTATCCAAATTGACAGCTTGTCAAATTTTTGAGTACAACACATCCTTGAAACCTGTCGTCTAGGACGTTTGGAGTTTTAATTCATCTTTGGTGACTTAAAAATGAAACGACCCTGAGAAAAATGTTATTAAATGAAAAATGCTCTCTTTTGGTGATATTTAAAATTGTGATTGCCCCCGAAAATGGGGGATTTTGGGGGCAACTCAAAATTTAAAAAAATGCAAACCCCTTTCGAGTGACCCTTTATTTTAAAGAGCTTTAAAAAAATAGGCGAATGGTGGAGGCTGGAGGTCTCTAACGTTTCTATCGAAATTGGCAGCTTGTCAATGTTTTGAATACGACCCCTTGAAACTTTTTCCCTGGGTATTTTTATTTTTAATTCACCAGAGGTGAATTAAAATTCCAAACGTCCAGACGCTAGGTTTCAAGGATGTGTTGTACTCAAAACTTTGACAAGCTGTCAATTTGGATAGAATCATGTTAGAAACCTCTAACTTTCACCATTCACCTACTTTATGAAAGATCTTTAAAATGAGGGGTCACTCAAAGGGGGTTTGCATTTGAAAATTTCGAGTTGCCCCCAAAAACCCCCATTTTTGGGGGATACTCAAAATTTTTGGCAACGCCATAAAATAATTTGGGTTGAGTTAGTATCATTCCCCAAAGGATAATTGTTTGTCTTAACAAACAAAAAAATTAAAGAGGGGGGACGGACTGTTTTTGCACACTGTAGGCCTATAGGTCGAATTAAATATTTAACTAAGGTTTTAAATTTTTTGGCGAGGTTTGTCAAAAAGCCAAAGCCAAGATAAATAACGTATCTTAGGTATATTGATTTAGGGTTTGAGATTAATAGCTTAAAAACAATATAACGTTTGTAATGGGGTTATGTTATTCCTCATAAGTTTGTAATTATAAGTTATTCGTATATAAATGTTTATATAACTTTTTTTTAATTCCTTGGCTGTTATAGAACTAATTTATTTTTATTTATTTTTTTAGGAATATTAGTTTCAAATTTGTTTCAATATTGTTGGTGTTGGGAACGAGTGCGAGATACATTAAAGAGATGTAAATCTTTATAAATACATTAATTCCGATAATTGAAAGTGATCAAATATTTTATTTCGTATTTGAAGAGGCCCGATAATGTAATTGAGCTCTACACTTGTGTTTGATGTAGTTTCAAGTGAGCAGACATTACATTAGTCTAAGTGACATTTGTGGTTCCATCACAAAGGCAGTCAGCCCTAAACTAAGTTACAGTCTCTAAAACACGCTGTGATTGGATAATATATCCTAAAAGGAGATGGGTATTCTTATTGTATGTATTTTACGGTGTTTGTAAAACAAAAGATTATATCACAAACTTTAGTCTCTAAAACTTCTCTAACTATTATAAGTAAAACAAACCCTTCATTTTATTAATTGATCATAGCATTTTCAGTGCTAGCGTCTAACAGACAGATAGTAACTAAAACATGCACAAAAAAAGAAATCATTAGAAAAAAAATAAAGAAAAACTATCCTTATTATTTAATGGCAAAACAATATTTAAAAATCCTGTTTTTGATTACAGTTGAAAAGTCATTTTCATTTTCAGTCCAGGTGCCATTTTTAAACAGAATCTTGAATTCTAATGACTTCATACGAAGCTTATATTTTAATATTTATTTGATTAATTTCTAAAAATAAATATTCTATGTAATAATTGGATTCTGAAACTTTTAAAACTTCTTTGGTAGTATTTTGCCTTCGAAACGCTAAGTAATACAGATAGATATCAAAAGCGGAGGAGTGTCCAAACTACACTGGTAATAAGTATCTGCTTTATTTTGAAATTGAAAACCGCTCTGTTGAAAACAGAGTCCTATTGACAAATGTGAGACGAATGTTTGAGAGAGATAGAACCTCATGACCGCTTCTTTTGAGAGGACAAATCTGTTTTAGCCTGTTTTGTACCCTAAGATCTTCTTATGCTCATATTAATATGTTTGCTTTTCCTTATCATCTTACCTACTTTTGCCAAAATACTAAATCTAGTAAGATGTAAATGTTATACCTAGTAAAAGCGTAGAATGACGTCACAAATGATGATAATATTTGTTTTGTAATGCGTTCTAATTGTGCTTTGGCTAGGAAAAGTTCAAAATTTAGTGCATAAATGCTTTACAAGACAACGAATTATTTAATGTAAAAAACAGCTCAGGGTCATATTTATTTCAGTTTGACGTTTTAAGGGACTGCATAGTCCTCGAGTATATGACGTATGTGAGGTCAAGTGGTCTCCATAGCAACCATATACAAATGATAATGGATTGTTTCATAACACGTCATTTTGTTGACATTCTCAGTTAAAACGTCAGTCGTTTACTGGACAAAGGATTTAAATAATTTGTCACAAGTTTGTCACTTTGAACGCACAAAGCCTGTCTCTTTGCATCTAAAATATTTTCCATGTGTCAATGGTTAAAATATGGATCTATAAATATTGATTGACGGTCTTAATCCGTTCACGTATTTAGCAATATACGTCAATCTCTTTATTTATGATTTATCTTTGTAAATTTCTAAATACATAGTGTAATCACATTTATATATCATGGTCATATTACACGATTAGATAATCCTGAAATAAAACAATGAACGTGGTTCTCTATATCTTCAGTGATTCTCCCCTTAGTTTGTGTTAAATCATCAAACATAGGCCTACATTTCCTTCCTTTATTACTAATTTATAACAAATGGAAAGTAGGCCTACTACTATTTCATATGATTACTGTTAGTGAATTTCCATATTGGTAGGAAGCTATAATACCTACAGCTATAATATACCTCATGGCAAGACCTGAGTCTTGAACCATAAATTTCTTTTTGAGGCCCCCAACATTGAAGGTATATTAGGAAGTTGCTCGATATTCAGGACTTTTGCCGGGAAAGTTGCGTTTTTTCCACACACCGACCGAAATATGTATACTATACTTATCGTATGAACGCTTACTGCGTTCTCAAGGAACACTGTAAAACAAAACACATAAAAAGCTATCTATCGACGATTTAAATTTTCTATTGAAATTCGTTGTGGTGGATATTTTCATGGTCTGAATAAATAATTAACGGAAAAGTCGTAGAGCGTTCCCTCCTCATCTACTCTATAAAAAAAATTAATACAACTGAACGTAATATAGAATGGAACGTGAAACATACGAAGAGCTCATATTTTACGTTAGCAAGACTCCATTTGCCGCTAATCTGGGAGATCTAATCATCCGAGTGGACGATCGGCGTCTTCCACTCAGCCGGGCCTACCTCACTGTCTTCATTACTGCAGTCCCAAGCACCGCTTCCGTGTTATTAGTTTTAAGCTCGAAATCCTATCTCTTAAAGGTTACGTTATAGTGTTAAATTTTATTCATTTCTGTTATAAATATATATTTTTAGAATAATCTCTTTTCTTCTTTTTTGGGTTGTACCGATAGTAAAAATTGTAACGATTTGGGATTGATGATCATTACATTATGATTTTTTGGTTTCAATTATTTTAAGTATTCACAGATTAGAATATTCAGTGTGATAATATTATTAGGTTCTTAACACTATTAAAGTTCATTTAGTCTTAGAAAACACCGAATTAAATCAGAAACCCGGTATTTAGCTAACTCACACTTTATCTGGATTTCAAAGGAGACAAGAAGTAAGATCTCATAAAAATAGAGAGTCTACATAAAAATTCAAATAAATAAAAAAGCCTTAGATTCTTTCAAATTTCAATTTATTGCTAAAATATTTATGTTTTAATGATTTAAAAATTAATTTGTTGTCATTTGTTACAGGTAAGAAACGGAGATACTTGAGACTCATATCGTTTGCACAGTAAGTTAGTTATTCTCTTATCTTAAAGAAGTGTTATTGTTATTGCAGTTGTCGGTTTGAAACACAGATTAATTATAAAGCATTTCAAGAAATAAAAATAAACGTCCGGGATTGTCTGTCAAGTGGCCCTCTGGTCAGGACGTTTCAGAAATTGCTTGCCTCTTATTGGATTACGGCTCTCTGAGATCTGTAACTTTAGTGTCTCTCAGTCCTCCATTATTTTATGAAATACCTGAAAACTTTGACCGTTGGAACATTTGATCCCACTCAGTCAGTTGGAATGTTTGCATATGAAAGTACTCTTTGAACCTGAACATAAATTTACCTAAAAACATTAAGTGTGTGTAGGCTTAAGACTGTAATCATACGCTTTAAATAAAGGAACATTCAGATTTATCATAGCCCTAATCTAGCTTTAAACGTGAAATTGCACTGTGATCTTTTAATTAGTCACTTTTTGGTGTATTTCTGATGTTTGATAAAAACCGTTAGCATTTTAGTTAAATTAAGTTACCTATCGTGAACCTTAAAACGAACAACTTTATTTTTGCCAGAAGGTAGGCATACACGAAATGTAGTCTATACTATGAGGTTGAATTTTCACTGATTCGTTTTTCTTAGCTGTTAATTTAAAATTTTCTAAGCGAATCACAGTACCAAGTTGTAATAATTATCCAGCGAATAGCCGAATTTCTTTATCTAGGTATCACAGTAATTATAAATGCTTTTAATGACAAACTATATCGTTAACTCTCCTAATTTAAAGTATTGTTAAGCCTTTATTTAACGGCAAACAGCTCTCGAAATTTTCAAAATATCCCAACGTTCGAGCTAATGAAGCTGTTGATTTATTCGTGTTGAATGCGTCTGCCGACCTTGTTGTTCGCCAGTTTGTTTGGAACCGTTTACAAAACTTAAAAAAAAGGCTAAATTGTCCCTTATAATCCTTATTTTCTAACGATTGCATCGTTTTTCATATGAAAGTAAAAATATATACCGGATTTATTTAAATGTACGACTAAATTATATTTTTAATATTTTTCATAAACTAATAAATTTGTAATTTTATCTTTCAAAAATATTTTTAAAATATTATCCCCACGCTGTTTGGTTATAAATTTATTGAAGCCCAATATATACTTGATTCATACAAATATATACCGTATGTGAGGGTTGAGTGTTTTGGTCTGATAGCAGCTTATAAACAGCGCCTTTTGTTCGTTAAATCTACTTTAACAAAGTCCTTGCTCCAATTGCTTTAACAATGAATTGGATTTCACTCTTTTTTACAAATCAAATATTATTAATATAAGCAAATATTATTACAATAACATATGCAAATACTTGTATCAGTCTATCTACGATATCTTAATAAGCACTTTATTATTTATTAAATTAAAGCTGTTAAAAATTAGGTTTAATATTGTAACGCTTTTGCTTTTCTTCATGATTTGTTTCCCTGAAACTAAGCTGTTTACCAAAAAATAACCTAAATAAGTATTGGAGCCTTAGACTCTCAAATTTAAAGTACCATTATCTTTAAACTTTCTAAACGACTCAAGTGTAGAGTGATGGCATTGCTTATTATTTTCTTGATCTTTTGAAGTAATTATATTTCCCCCTATTTTATTCGGGCCAAGAAATAATTACCTTACTAAAAATAATATTTCTAATAGTTTTCCCCATTGATCATTTCTGTTAAATTATTTGGTGAATTTTTGTTTACATGTTTCCGAGCAATTTTAATAATAGATAAAGAGAGTAGCCTTGTCTTGATTAAAGAAAAGTTTAAGAAGTTTATAAATTTGCTTGCGGATTTAAAGTGCATATTTATTAAAATTATGCACATTTAGTGAAATCTCCACTTCTTAGTATTCTATATAAATGCAAATAGAATCTCAGTTGCTAAGACGCAACTGAGATTCCTAATATCATTTCACAGCGTCGTCGTGCCATTTTACATGTCATATGATACTAACTGTGAAAATAGCACATTCTCTACTTTGTTGCTCATCTTTATCTAAATTAAAAATGGAGCCTTGGATGAAAAAATCGTGAACTCAAAATAGGTAATTTTGAACTCACCGTGAAAATTCACTCATATTCGCATTAAAATACTCCTTTCTGGTAGTTAGAGTCATACAAGGTAATGATAATACTATTAACGCTTAATTTTTTTTACTTTGTTTTAAAACTACTTAGTTATTTAGTTCCTAAAATACGGGTTTAAACCACGCCAAAATAGCTTACAATGTTTTTTTATCTTTTGTTTTTTAATCTTTTAAAAGTTATACAATAGATTTTGATCCCTTTTTGACCAAATTCAGATCGTTATTGTTATTAATTAATTAAGTTAAAAATATTACTGGATAAGCCATTCAGTATAAGGCAGTTACAAAAATATTGAAAATTTATATATTAAACTTGCTAACGCATCAAGTCCAACCGAAAGCTTTGAATTTTTTAGTTTGAAAATAGGCATTTCACTTGAATAATGTTTGTTATTTTGGAACGATCGTATTAAGAAGTTACGTCTGTACAGGAGTTTTTATCACACAATTAAATGTAGAAGTAAAACGGCATGCTTTAAAATATAATTATTGTTCAAATTCCTCCTCAAATAAAATAGGCCATTACAAAGAAAGCTGTGAAACTGTCAGTAATTGTAGATTTTAAACAAAGTTTAAATTGAACAGATGTTGCAACGGAAACTGAGAGGCTTGGCGCCCCTGACATGAACTTGTTGCTTCACAATTCGTTAAAATGTGCGAGAATTCTTTCCGTTGCGGGACTGTGGATCCATTACCACTTGAGAAAATTATTCGGTTTCGTCTGCTCTCTGTTTTAACTCAAATGGATTCCTATATTTTATAACAGCGCTCTGTCTTACCTTTTTTCTTAAAGAATAATCTTTAGGTTGGGATTTTAAAATACGTTAGACAAGCAAGAGCGCAACATTCAATAAATTCACATATTTAAAAAACAGCTTTACTTTTATTTAAACTTTCAACACAAATAGATTTTTATCATAATAAATAAAACTTGGTCATTAGTTGAAATAATTTAATGAATAGATACAAAAATGACACTACTTTATGATTTTTTTACTATAAATAAATCTGTAAAATCTGTTTTTAATGCAAATCGATAGTTATTCCATCCTCTAGCTGATTTGCTCTCTTGCTGCAACCAATGCAATATTACATCATTACTTTGTACTTTTAGTGGATTTTCTCTATTAGAGAGGAGCTATTACCGTAGGCGGTAAGGAAAGACCTATATCAGGACTACTATAATTTTTCGTTTTGTATCTTTATAATGAAAATTAATATGATTACTTTATTCATTTACGTTACATGTTGAAAACGCAATAATGGAAAAATTTGATTTTGATAGTTTTTATTTGTATAAAATATTGACAAATAGTAGTTTTCATCACTAGGAGCGAAAGTGGCTCTTTTTGGTACAAGATCGTAATTTACAGGCGAGGCGCAGCCGAGTAATAAGGAGACACTTTTGCTCCGTCTGATGAACAACTATATTCATCATTATGTATAAATAGCCAATCATCGTTAAAAAATTAGACCACATAATTTTGAGGTTATGCAAAATAGTCATCGTCATTTACACATCTGTTAGTTATTTACAAACACAAGTTAAGAAATCGTTCATCCTTTCAAATTTTAACATAAACAAATTTTGACATTAGAGTACAGCAAAATTTATCATGTTTTCTCAGTACTCCTATTCGAAGTGATCCAAAAACGATCATATGCATACGATTTAGAGAACTAAAAACGGCTGGTTTCCGGACAGTATGATGAAAAATTATTTCTTTATGTTAAATATGTTTATATGAAAAAAAATATAATTCACTGAGTACGCAGGTTTGTCGCGACGAGGGTATATTTCTATAGATGAGGACAGCTACAACGGTTTTTTTCAATATACGCTTATTAGGAAAACTGAAAAATTAATCAAATCAACAACTGGCATCAAGGATAACTGTCAAACATTTTACCCCTATGTTTGTTGCTGTAGCTGAAGAACTTCGATCTTTACTTGTTTACTTTTTACCAAGTCCTCTAATTTCATTGTTCCGCTCTAGAAAATTTCCAACTTGAAGATTTCCTAACTATCTTAGTTCTTTACATGTACAAGTTAATTTATTCTCAAATATTATTTTTGATTTATGATTACAAAAACACATTTGCATCCTCACTCGTTTGATACATTTATAAAAGATTAATTATTATGATCTTGACCGAACCAAACACGCAGCCCGTACATCTATGTTGATCACAAAGCCATTTTTCCCCTATCTCATAAAGTTCATAGACAAATACCTCTAGTAATAATTTGCAAATTAAATTTAAATTGCAATATTTTGAATGGTTCAGGATTTTATAGCTTATCTTTATTGTCAAAAATAACTTAAATTCAATCAAATACGTTACAAATTATTTTTGCAAAATAAAATTTACTAGCCTAGAATCAACTTGATAAGTTTAAATAAAGCTTCTGCTACTAGTTTCAAGAAATTATCCTGGGAGGTTCTTTAAATGGAGGTGGAGTTATTTCGTATAAACCTCAGGAGAGTTTACTGAGAAAGATACCGTTCTTTCCAAGAAGTATTTCTTTGACTGCAAGAAACATCCGTTTTAATAATGGAATTCTTGTATGTTCGTTAATCAATCTAAAAACGTTGAGTCAATTAAATTACATTTTTATCTATTCTAAATCGTAGTGTACTACACAATACATGATAGAGTGTTACCACAAAAGTTTATGGGGTCCCTAATATTTCTCAATAATAAGTTCTAGGTATTTTATTGTATTAATATATGCACTAGTTTAAGAATTATAAGTGTTTTTCTGTATACCTGTAGGGTGGGTGCACCAGTGAATGACCGGTTAAGGACGATGTCTCATGTTAATTTAACATTACTCCCTTATTTTATGGTCACAGCTATATATTTTACTGCAGAATGTTCATTTATTCTTTAAGGATTAAGCAATATTAGTTAAATATGTCACTTAATGAGAATACTGGTTGTAATATTAATTAAAATACAACTATGTCAATGCTCCAATAAATGACCGGGACTGCACCAGTGAATGACCGATCTTTCACCAGTGAATGACCGGTCAGTTTTGGCTGTCAAAAAATTTGAAAATCAGCTGACAACAATGATTAAGAATAATTCAGCTGAGAATATAGATCATAGCTAGTAAATAACCGATCTCGTTTCAATGAATGACCGCTAAGTTTTCCCTTGGTCATTCACTGGTTTTTGCCCTAGTTACGTTCCAATTTATGACCACCCTCAGTAATAATTAATCTTAACATGCACAGCAATAAAATTGATTTTAAATTGTAGGATAGTTTGTTAAATATCATTTAATTGCAACACAATTTTGAAACAATCATCAAATACAGAATGAATGTAAATCCAGGAAAGCCTTGCAGGGGTATTCACTATAGCAGGAAACATCAAAATCGAAGATAGTGGGACACTCAATATTAAATATGTTCAAAAAGTATTTTCGACTCCAGCAATTTTAACCAATGAAAGATTATTGTTGAATAATATTCCAAGGCTCGTTTTATGCTTATTTTTAATTAGCTAGCCCAAAGAATATGCTTATTAACGGGTTTTTAAAACAAAACGGTCATTCACTGGGGGGTAGTCATTCACTGGTGCACCCACCCTATATCGACTGTATAGGGAAATAAGCTATTTATTTATTTATTTATTTTTTACTTTATTTATGCCTATATAATGGTTTCAGTGAACTCATTTGAGGAAGTAAGCAATACGAGCACTCTAGACACACATATACCCAAAGTAGTTAGAAAAATTCTTTCTTACAGCTTCGCTTGGGTGGAACCCCTTACAAACGTTTCCTCGCTATAGGAAGCAGCACCTCAGATCTTGAGGCTTTACCCGCTCAAGGCACACTGAATAATTTGTCAAAGACTTTACTACATCTGCGTTGGAGGAAACGACATCTTTAAAGATTCTGTTTTATACGGTAAATAAGTAACATTACAATAAGAAAAATAATATACGATATTCAATTCGTCATTCTGCCAAGAAAATGGCCGTTTACGATGATTCAGTTACATAACTAAGTTATTTTTTACGATCCTCTTTTTAGCATTTGGTATCGTAGTTATCTGCAGCTCATATTTATTAGCGAAACGAAACAATCAGCTGATTTTTAAAAAATATCGAAGTGGAGGCAATATGAGGAGAACATTTTTACGGATTTAAGGTGAACAAGCTCTAATATGGATGTTTTCTGAAGTAGTTAGCTTGATTTACTGATATTGTGGTGATCCATGTGGTTCATCACACGGGTCTAAAGTAGCTTTTTCGATCCTTGCGTATTTTCCGACCTCGACTGGCTCTCAGACGTAAAACTTGAGCTTTAACGAATGCATTCACTTTAAATAGACCCTAGTAATGAAATAAGAGATAATCTTTTGTGACTATACTTAGTAAAATAAAGAGCACTACGTTTTAGAAAATTTGTATGTATTATAATATAAAGCAGTCAAATGAGTTTTGAGAATAGGCCTATCTCAAAAATGGATGTTGTATTATCAGGTCCAGGCTTGTTTTTATGGGATAGGCCTATCTATTGCTGGCCTGAAATCCATCTTAAGATTAATAAGCTTACGATTTTAGTTAGATCACACTAAATAAGAGCTGTAATAAAACATTTTTTTTTCTATACAAGTAACAACTAACAACTAACATTGTAGCTAGAATCTTTTTGATGACATCGAAATTTTAGTAGGCATAGTAATTCAAAGTTCAAGCAGATGTGCTGGCAAATGTGAAGCAGTAAACCTAACATGTCGAGGTATGGCTCAGAATATTTACAATCTTTCCAAAAAAACACAAGATTTTTTCCGAAAATTACATTGGGAAAAAACAACCCAATCACTAATGTCAAATCAATTGTTTAAACGCAAAGTAAGCAGAATGTGTCTTGGTAAAATTAGCGAAATCTCTCAGTGAAGGTACAGACGGCAACAGCAGTTGCTTGATTATTTATGGCGGTTGTTGGATTTGTTCACGTCTCTGGCGGAAAGTTTGTCAGTATCATTTAAAGTTTCTGCACATCCCTCCCCCTTTACCACATCATACGTGTGCTCTAACCGTCGCCACGCGAAACCAATTTCTCTACTAAACTCTGTTAATTTATATAAAAATTTCCCATATGGGCATTGTTGTTTAATGTCGACTTATACTTATCTTGACGTACTGTACTTGTGCATGTGTCCTTTTGGACCTCGTTATTTCCGTAGGGGACATATAATATTTCATTCTAGCGAAAGGTCTGAGAGATATTAACTAGACCTAATAATGAGTAAGCAGTAATATCAACGGTAACTTTTATAGATATACAGCTTCTCAGCTGTTCTTGGGTTCTTAAACATTTAAAAAATATCATTTACTCTGATTACTTGACAAAAGTATAAGTTTAAGTTATGACTACTTATATCGTTTAAGTTATGCATTGTGTCGATTTGTTAGCTGTTGATGGAATACCTGTTTATATTTTTTACTTACTGTAAACCTATTTGAAAACGAATTGTAATAATGATAAACTATATTGGATGAAATTTCCTGAAGGGTTCATAGCAGTGAATGCCATAATAAAATTGGAAATATCCATTCCAATTTTTCAGAGTCAGCCGTACCAAATTTATTTCGTAGGAATTCAATATGTATGTACATGTACATTAACATGTACATGTACATTAACAACTCAAATTTTTGTAATATGAAACTGGAAATTACATGATATCAGGAGATTTTATAGTGAATTATGGTTACTAATCAAAATGTTACAGTAAGAGTTCAGTAATCAGAATTAGTTTTTTTCGAAACGTAGAAAATGTTCGAGTTGCTCTTGTACTATTAAACCTCAAACGGTTTCTAATTCACTTAATAATTAATTAAAATACAGTAATCTATGTTTATTCATATAAAAAAATGAAGGCATTTTTGCAATTATAAAAGAAAAGAAAGGAAGGTTGGAATGTAACAAATTATTCAGTTGACTAAGGGTCCGCAGAGTTGAATAAGAATGAATCACTTTGGAGAGTCCTTTAAATACTATTAACAGTAAAACCATCAACTTTTTTTCATTTTTATTAATAATAACAATAAAAACCATCATTTTTAAAATTTTAATGTAACTTTCTATTATATTTTTCAAGGGTTAACACTTCAATCGAGGTTTTGATAATATACTCAGGAAGGTTAATAATTGACCTCATTTATTTATTAAATGTTATAAACGTATTTTATTTATTAGCGCACGTGAAGAAAATACCCCCGTCGCAGCAGACCTGCGTACTCAGCGAATTTCCATAGGATTTATTTTGAATATGTGAGCAACTTAATCATTCATGAGCTTTAAACATGAGGAAAATTAACAAGGAGACCACATTGGTTTTCATTTGTACCGGTAACGCATACACTTTTGTATTTTATATAATTCTTAGTCTTTTAATTAAAAAAAAGTAATCTTGTTATAGTATATAAATGTCAACAAACATATAATCAATAAATTCAAAACACTCAAAACAAACAAATAACTTAATCTCATGAAAAAAATCAATTCAATCATATGGTCAGTTTTATAATTACAGTAAACACCCCTGTTGTAGCAGACCTGGATCTCCAGCCAATTTCAATAAAACATATCATCAATCCTCATCATTGTAAATATAACATAATATTATGTTACATTTTCAGGCAGTTTAGACCAAGACACATCCCCCCTCCAAATGCTTATACTTTCTTTATTAAATTTAAAAATAATTTATATATTTTTTGATATAGTATATATTTTCTAAAAAATCTTGATCAAGGAACTCTAACTATTCAAAATAAACACAAATAAAATATTCATCACCTGAAAATTTGATCATATGTTCAGAATTGTTTTTTTTAATCTGTCAAATCAGGGTAACTATACTTTTTGGAGGGTAAAATTAAAATAATATTGGACAACGTACTGTGTTTAGCACTTTCAATATCTCAGCAATGGATTGACGTAGAATTATAATTCAAAATGCTAAATTGTCCATTTTTTTAAGCTGAATCCAATTTTGACACTTAAATTTACAAGAAAATAATATAAAGAAGAAAAAAATATAATATTAAATCCTAAAAATAAATTTTATTTTGTCAAAAAAACCTCCTTAAAGTTAACTTATCGCGCTGGTTTTCGAACTCGAAGTAATAAATATTACTCTAGACGTATGTGCCAAATTTTAACGCGATCGGACCTTTTTTACGAAAGTTATCGCGCCTACGGACAGGTATATATATATATATATCCTTATATATATATATATGTATATATATGAAAATGAACGAACGGTGTTTTTGGGGTCTGGGGGCATCAAAATGAAAAGTTACGGTGGTCCCGTGCTTAAGTCTTACCATGCCGCCTACGGTAATAGCTACTTCCCTATAGGGGGAAATTCGCTAAAAGTAATTAACATTCCATTCACGTTTTTTTTGGCTAAAATACTTTGTTATAGGTGTTGTGGCCTGTTTTTATACTTAGACTATAATTTCAACCTACCCGTCTCAGTTTACAGAATAAAATATGTAATCATGTGACTTTTTTACTCGGAAATGGAATAAGCGAAATTAAAAAAAAAACACTTGAATCACCGTTATAAACTTGAGCTACATGATAAAAACTATCGAACTGTTGATATCCTAAGGCCTGATTTCACTAAACATTAAACCACCGTTAAGGCTCGGTTAGTTTGATTTTATCAGCTGTTAAATACTATTTTCCTATCTTCAACGAACGGTTTATTAACCTACCATTAACTGATGTTTGGTGAAATCAGACTTGCCTGAACATACAACTAAGATAAAGAAAATTTTTACCTAAAAATATTTTTTTACCAATCATATATGTAATGAAAAAACAATCTAAATCAACAAGTTTTGAAGTAACACATGAATAGATTAAACGCCGTAAGCTACGATTATAAATGGATGGTGGGAAGTGACGTATTAGAGCAAAACAAAGGACCACTTTTGGTGTGGGAGACAATTCGTTTTGCTGTCGGTTTATAAAGGATATGTTTTGTGTGATCGTTCCTCCCCTTACAATCCCCTGTCGGAGAAAACCACTGCCAAACCCAGATGACTGACTGCTCTTTGTCCCAAACATCACAAAATGACTAATCGCCTCATGCTACTTTTACTGTTTTATTTAAAAAACTGGATTCCCATCGGCGTTGTGATCTTTGCAGTTCAAAATATTGTAGAGTTTGGAGGAACTATTTTAATTTTAATCTTTTGTAATTTTTAAAGACAGTAAAATATTTTGCCTAAATTAGCCGTACGTAATTATTTTGCTTACTCTATCAATTATTATATTTACTTTATTCACTTAATAACTTCATTTTATTTATATTTCATTATAACACGTAGTATTATTTATAGAATAAAAACTATTAAACATTATATTTGATTGTTAGGATCATTACAACTTACAAGTGAAACTATGAAAACAAATGTTTTGATACTGCAGTCCAATCTCAATATTAAATTTAAGACAATATCAGATGTAGGAGATGAAAAATTAAGCATTAGTATGTGAAACTAAAATTCACCTCGCCTCTATTAGTATGTCCTACTAGATCAGAATCTGGTAGAATTTAGTTGTTTTGGAAAGCAGTAGCATTTACCTTTTTACTTTTTCCATCCCTGCTATTTTATATGATCCCGATTTCGTATGAAAGTCTTTAATACAATCAAAAACAGTTCTTGTTGGGTGTTTAATTTTAATCAATAACATTTATATTTGCACTGGGTACAAGTCTCAAAATCACGATTCTACTTATGAGACTAAAGTTTTTTTACACGAATTGGATTACCTCACGTCTGTGCAGTTTAAAGTTGATTCCACTAGCAGATGGCTCCTCAAGCCCATGCTAAAAAAAGTTAAATTAATCGGTTTCTATAATTTTTACAGTTAGTTAAGACCACGAGGTATTATTCAAACCTTTAACAACTTTTCTCAGTCATTAATTTACGATCATGTAGGAAATATAAGCAGAGCGGTATATAATTTTTGGTAGTAAGATTATAAAAAACGATCTCGATGTTATCGATTGCAGCCTTACAGTTTGAGGAGAACCAGCGCTAAAAGGATTGAGTGTTCTCTAAGTAATAGGACATCAGTCAGCAGCCAATCCATCACGTCTGATTGCATTAGTGCAGGACACGAGACTTGATTACTGCACTTTCCTCAAATAGTTTGCCATCTTGCAATGCTGAAATTTACAGCGTTGTTTAGTAGCAAAACAGCATGGCAAAAATATGCCTTCCACAGAAAGATGTATGTTGGTGCACTGCAATCCAATGTTATCTCTACAGTTCTAGTCGAAATCAGCAGACGTTGTTTTGCATTTGACCATTTGCCAGTGATGATATATGTTCAAGTATGCATTAGTTTTTATGTGAACATTTTCTTTGCGTAAGGTAAATATGGTAACCCTTTTGGACCTTTAGGAAGGAATCCCAATGAGGTAGACCGAAATGGATAGATTTAAGAACTTCTCGGTGATATTTTACGAAACCCTTTTTTTATCTACGGTTTCTTTGCAAACGTTTTAACGTTGTCTGAACCAATATATTTCAAATACATATATAATACAGGGTGTCTCACCTAAGGTGTCTTAAATGGATTGCGGACGAACCAGAAGTCCTACATAGATGAAACAAAATCATACACCACTAAATCGACCGCAAGGAACACAATAAAAATATTTTTAAGCTTTTTAAAATACAGGGTGTTCCAAAAACCAGGGGTCATGGGTTCGAATCTCAGAATTTTTAAATGTAAACATACGTCATATTATGCATCGTTTTAAAGCTCTAAACAAGAAGAACAATTTGGTGAAAACAGAATTCACTTATCTTTACTCATTTCAAAATGGCGGCCATTTTCATGAAAAATATTGTTATTTACGGAACACTCTGTATCTCGAGAACTACAAAACGTATTTTTGGTCTATTTAAAAATTATTAATCCTCGTAAACTCAGCTTTAATTTGATATACGACATGCCAACACTTAAAATATAAAAGTTTTTGACAGTACATTTTATTTTGTTTTAATGTTGGCAGCCCTGAAAGTCAAAAAATTTAAATGGCAGCATATGTCAAATAGCACATCATTTTACAGGTCTTGCAAAGACCAACAACTTTTCAATTTACACCTAGCTGCTATCTTTGGTGGTTTTGCAGTTATAAGCAAAAAACTCCATTTTACCATATAAAGCCCATGTTAAAATGTGCAGTACTTAAGTCTAACTGATGCAAATTTAAATGCCCTGAAGACTACACTTTTAACAAGGGCTTTATATGCTAAAATAGAGTTTTTTGCTTATAACTACAAAACCACCAAAGATAGCAGCAAGGTGTAAATTGAAAAGTTGTTGGTCTTTGCAAGACCTGTAAAATGACGTGCTATTTGACATATGTTGCCATTTAAATTTTTTGACTTTCAGGGCTGCCAACATTAAAACAAAATAAAATGTACTGTCAAAAACCTTTATTTTTTAAGTGTTGGCATGTCGTATATCAAATTAAAGCTGAGTTTACGAGGATTAATAATTTTTAAATAGACCAAAAATACGTTTTGTAGTTCTCGAGATACAGAGTGTTCCGTAAATACCAATATTTTTCATGAAAATGGCCGCCATTTTGAAATGAATAAAGATAAGTGAATTCTGTTTTCACCAAATTGTTTGTCTTGTTTATAGCTTTAAAACGATGCATAATATGACATATGTTTACATTTAAAAATTCTGAGATTCGAACCCATGACCCCTGGTTTTTGGAACACCCTGTATTTTAAAAATCTTAAAAATATTTTTTTGTTGTTCCTTGCGGTCGATTTAGTGGGGTATGATTTTGTTTCATCTATGTAGAACCACTAGTTTGTCCGCAATCCATTTGAGACACCTTAGGTGAGACACCCTATATACATACCAACAACTTTATTTGTAAGTATATGTTTTGGAAATTTTAATTTATTTTAGGTCATTCAAACATAAGTCTGATTTAACTTTTCAGTTTCAGATAGACAGGCAGGGATTTTGAAACTTACAACGAATTTTGTGTGTGACCTTTTGAAGAAGCAAGATCCATTACATTAAATCCAAAAGGAGATTACTATTCTATGAAACTTTAAATTTGATTATGTTACTCCTGCTGGCTTTTATATTTTTGTAAAAAAACCACAGCGTCATTACTTCTGTAAAACCTTAAATTAAGTCTACAATAATAGTTTTGGAAAAGTTTGTGGCGAAATAAATACACAACCAAAAATTTACTAATTGCAATTATCACAATACACTACCTCGTAAAAATTTAATTAAATTTGTTAAATTATTTTGTCATTTTCTATGTAATCATTAAATTTAATTTTTTATCTACGGTTTTATTAAAATGAGGTAAAAAGTGTATACTTCCTAAATAATCCAACACTATTTTAAATACTGATAAGCAAAGCGGTATGAGCGTTTTATATCTATCTATCAGACATATTTCACGATGAAGGTGAGAGTTCATCAGAACGTTGGTAATATGTGGCAGCGACAAGTTTTAGCAGTCCCGCCCAAGTATCCAACTAACCTGATGGATATCCCTCGCTGGACGTCTCAGAATTGCTTTTCTTTTATTCGATTACGAAAACTTAGTCTCCAGAGATCGAAAACTTTATGAAAGTTTCTTTCTTTTGACCATATAATAAATGTGTTTTGACGTTGTTTTCATCCCTTTACAGAATGTGATTCACAATAGATAGGACAGTTAATAATGTTTTTAGGCGCAGTCTTAAACAAACATTTTAAGGTTTTTTTGTATTAAACATAATTAAATAACAAATTTGAAAATATATGGTTTCGCCACAGTTTTACTTACTCAATTTTTTTTTATGACAATCGAGCCCAAATCAACACTTTGGTGTTTTAAATATTTCTTTCGGCAAACAATTTAGGCAACTGGATAAATGTTCTAATTTTGATTGATTGGTTATATAACACATTTTGAATTTGTTTAGTACTTTGATTTAGTAAACAATAAATAAGTTCACCACTTCCATGAGAAACATTTTGTTTATAGCTTTAAATAAGTAGTTCATTCGATGTCTAATTAAGAGCCGTTGTTAGTAGATTTTGAACATATATTTTAGCTCGAAACAGTTTGACTTTGATCACCATGAAATATCATAAATGTTTGGTGAGAATTCTTTTATTTAATTTTTATTTCGCAACAGATTATTTTGCAGTACCAACTCTATGGTTCTCATGTACGAAAATATCAATCTGATTCCCAAGCAATATGATAGAAACGATTCTGAAAAAAATGGGCTAACAAAAAACTAGGGTGGATTCTTCAGCAACTTCGCCACTACTTATCGAGTAAAACCATAGTATGTTATTTCCCAATCGATAGAAACTGTAGTAACGGAAAAAACAACATTGGACTTCAAACCTCAATGTGTCGTCTTTGTGAATGTCATTCCTATTACTGTGCATGACACTCTTGAATAATAATAATAGTGTACTAATAAAAAAATTGTATTTTTATTTCTATTTTAATTTTTGTTGAGTGCACTGTTTATGGCACTCAACAAACTATGTCTACATCTTCTTCTTTTTTGTAAAAGCCTATATAAGATAGAATGCTAATTAATAAGGTATATCAGGAATAACATTTTAATAAACGATTTTGTTTAGATTTTCAGGTTAACCGCTTGCCGACTGAACATTTCAGGTTTGTTTGTTATTTGAATTATAACCTATTTATTTGATTGGGGAATATTGAAAACCTTTCTTTACGTTCTCTATCATAAATAAAATTGAACATTAAATGTTGTTCACCTCCTTTCACCTAGGAAAAAGTATTCTAAAATCAAAACAATTGATTGAAATTGTTTTCTTTAATTTATTGTATTGTTTGGATTGACATTTTAGGGTCAACGAAGGAATTTTGACCTCACTAGAAAGTTAACCTGCTTTGAAGAAAAGTTTCCTTTTAAAGTGATTAATTGATGACAGTTTGGATTTGTTCACGTCTGGTTAAAAGTTTGCCCGCGTCATTCAAAGTTCTCGCGCTCCTTTTCACCGCACTGGCCGCCACGGTGTACGCGTTAGGCGGTAAATTCGTTTTATGACATAGCCCTAAACCAAATTCTATCTACATTTTCCCTCACAATTTATGGACGTTCGTCATATGATTTGTGTTTTGTATTTTATATAAAAGCCTTATCAAAATATTTTGTGATTAGAGTCTATGGAAAAGCCAAGGAAGATTTATTTTATATTTTATATTTTTGGCAATGCAGGCTAGGGTATAAAAACATGCAGCATCGAAGTACAATAATCTTAGTTGCTTCCACCCGATTGTCTTAAATGGTCAACTAGGGTTAGTTACTTAAAGTTTTATGTTTAATCTTCTACTTAAAGTCAGTTCCCATGAGTAATATCAAAGTAATTTGAATATTACTTAGTTTTCTTTACTTCTGGATTGTCTACCTAGACGTTTGTTGTTTTCTCCGTTGCTAGGATTTAAAACTATTTCAGATTGCAACTTAATTATATTACACTGAACAATTTTTGGCAATTAAGAAAGTAAAACACTCAATCAAAGGCTACTTGGAGCCACATACAATAGACAACAATGGTTTTTATCACAATGAACATCAGATACAACACGATGTGAAGGTGATAACATTTAATTAGGCCGTAGGTGCGGGTGGGGGGGGGGGGAGCGACAGTAATATTGTTGAATCTATGTGCAGATTACACTCGCGCCGCGTCAGATTACTGGCTTAGCCTTTGTTTGCACCCATGATTGCCACTCTGCAAATTTTATAATACACACTGCTTTATGACAATACCTTGATTGTTCTGTAATCTGTTTAGTTTGACTATGACGGTCTGAAAAGAATAGCTTTGCTTTTCGAATTATAATGTTTCACAGAAATAAAATATGCTACGAATATTCGTGTGAATGAATATTGCTGTTGAATCAACATACAGGGTGTTTATAAAAAAACTGATCGATTTTACTTTTGCCGCACTCATTCTGTGTTAGAGGTAGAAATTTCTATTATTCATTATTTGTTAGGAGAACTCAACAATTTTCATATTCAATTGTATTATTAGCAGTACCTTCTTACATTGATGTGTGGTAAACAAAAACAAAACAGTAACATTTTACGATGGATCATCAAGTGAAGGCACAGTGTGTCAAGTGGTTTATAGAAACTAAGTTCCTTATTGCTGTTCAGCGTAGACTTAGAAGAGAATTTCACGGAACACGACAAAAGCATGGTATGAGAAGTTCATGAACTATGGAAACATACTCCACAGAACTGTCACAGAAGCATTTGATGAAATTGATGTTCCAATGTTGTGGAAAATTTGGACAGATTTGATTATTTAAGAGCTAATAATGGAAAACATGTGGAAATAAGATAGTGCGAACGTATGATCATAAATTTAAGAAAATTGTCTTTAATTTGACAGTGATTGGAAGAAATTGTGATGAAAGATAGCGGAGCTAGGCCTGTTTATAATCGATCAGTTTTTTTGTAAACACCCTGTATAATTCGAATTTCCCCCCGTAAAGTATATGGAAAGATTTTCTTGTAATGTTAATCAAAATACAGTACGTATTTCATGTCAATATATTTATTTTTGTGAGCTAGATACGATGTTCTTACCACCATAACCTAATTTCATTTGTGCGATTCCAAACTTCAAATTACTTTTGCTTTTGTTTGTTTCTTAAAAAATACATCAAACCATCATCAAGTGAAATTAATTTACGATCGGCTTCTAAGGAAACCCTTACGTCTTTGTCTGATATATGGATGGTAAAATTTCTCATATTAAGTTACATGCGAAGTTTTAGACTGAGGAAGTGTTTAGTGATAAAACTGTGTATGAATTATGGGAGCTCGATGCTACAATAAGTTGAGTTTCCGTTTGTAACTTAGCAAAGCCAGACAGATTGAAACTTTTATTTAAGGTTAACCCGATTCAATCGAGTAGCGATTCGTGATCAATAAAGGCGCGGCCTGACAGGAAGTGCCGTGGAGTGGCAGTATCAATACCGCGACAACAATTGGTTTCAATCGGGAGAGAACTAATTCCCAGGGAGCGGCTGTGTCGTGTCCACTGCAATATCCTGACCGGCCGGACATCGCCACGGCCGCCGCGCACTGATAATGACGACACCGCGCGGCGTGGTTCCCGCCCTTGTCACTGTTCACGGCTCGCCAGCCGGTGCGGAACGGGTCGAATAAAAGATAAAATGCGTGTTTATGAAGTTTTGTAAACGTTGGGCTGTTTTACCATGGGCCACTGAATAAGGCAATTGTAATTGGACTTAACACGTAACAATGTAAGCAGAACCCTCTGAGTATTTTTTTTAGTTTCGCCACCAAAAAGCATAGAAGAAATTATCGCTGATGCATGACAGTTCAAGCTGGCTCCGTAGTCTGCGCTTTACTCCCTATCAAAAATGTCAAAATGAGAATGTTTGTAAACAAAAAGAGATTAAACATTATGGTAAAAGATACGACAATACAAAACAATAAAATACAACTGTCAAAATATAACAACCAGCTGCTTGACTTTGGAAAGTCGGCTTGGTCCGTAAACTCCTACAACCACTATAATCGGGCTGAAAAATTAAAGTGGCGCCATCTCTTTTTCGGTGGCGGGAACAACTCAATTTTTCGTGAGGTGTCTCTACTTAGAGGGATCTGTATTTATATTGCACGTAACTTTTAGATTTGAAAAGCCCTTGATCGATATTTACGTAATACTTAACAACACATGAGTTAAGGAGAGATTTAATAAGAAAATGTCATCTCAAATTGAAAGGCCATAATTGAATGATGCCTTAACAGTAGTGGTAGTATAACATTAAGTGTGAAATATTGTTTTCCAATTCGAGTTTTTATTAAATTTTATGGTTTTAATTCCTTTAATGAACCAGCAAATGGATAACCGTTGAGCCCTAATAGAGATACCAACGAACTTATATATCTCGACCTAGACATATTTTATCAATAAAAAATGAATACTTTCAAACAAACTACTAGCAATGCCAAAAACAATTGATATGACATGGTTCGTACCTATCAAATATACCATATTTTGCCTTAACTAATTCTATTGTTTACAATTCCTAAGTTCTACTGACACATACTTGGTAATCCTATTTTAACCATTTAACAAAGTTTAGTTTCATTCCTCTTTGGTTTTTTTAACAGGCTTTGTACTTTTATAAATATGCAGTGATTTTTTTTTGCTACAAAACAAAAATGTTGATCAACTTGTTCTAGTTAGCGCTCAGTGGTTTTCAAGATACTATTTCCTAATGGGTTGGGCGTGTTTTACTTCACCGCGTGTTTGTTAACCAACAAGGGAGGAAACCTGGAATGAATATCACGTATGGAGTTAATGGAACACTTAATACCCTCGAATGCCTTGCTCGGCAGATCCGATACTCTCAGAGCCGTGGTTACAAATACGTTGTGTACTTGAAGATCCAAGAGAATTCTTGTTCTATTAAGGATTGACATTTGTTATATAAACCTCTTTCATATTTTAAAAATACGATTTCTTTGAACCTGATTCGCAATAATTTATTCACACGAATGTTTTTTTAAGATACAATCGTTCAGAATCGTGGAAGAAGTAATTTTCGGAATGGAACGAATATGTAAATTTCCCGAGAGGTTGACTTTTCTCAAAAGTGTTTCACATACGAATCAATCAGGAAAGTAGCTGTGAAGCTATTTATTTCTTTGGTCAACACTACGAACTCGTATGTTCTGATAAAAAAACGCTTGAGTGGCTTTGAATTGATGTTTATTTTTACTCTTCATTCGAAAGTGCTATGCTCCTGTAGCAATCAGTCCAATTTTGCCAATTCAACAAATCAAAAGGCTCCACAAACCGATCTCAGTCTCTCTGTCGACTCAATTATTCACTCTCTATTTTTACCAGGTTCTCTGAAAGAATTTCTGTTCGATCGAGCGCTCAAATTATTAAAACTTAATTTTAGGAATGGGAAGAGGTATTTGGCTTTTTAAACTAAATAGTTTAATATTTGTACCTGAATATTACCGTCTAGTGTTTTAATGTATTACTTTAGTGGTTCCAAAATTATAACTTAGGCAATTTATGAGGAAAACAATAAAGCCCAGTTAAAAAAAATAATCAAATTTACGATTACTTTATTATAGTAGAAACAATTAGGTCTTGTGAATTTGCAAAAATATGCTACCTAATTAAATTAAATTTAGTGATAGATTGAGTGAACAAACCAAAAATTAAAAAAAAGATTGACGACACATTTTGTAAATGAAAAAAGGTAACGCCTTTATACAAACATCAAGTTTATTATCTTGATTTTATATATTTTTACAGTAATATTCCAATACCTATCTTCCTTTGAAACGAAAGTTGGTGACTTTGAACAAAAACAGTTCCAGGTTATATACTTTAATCAAAAGTTTGATGTAAAGCATAAGTTGTCACCTGAAGATTCCCTCAACAAACTTTATTCTGTTGTTAGACAGAAATTGACTTTTGGTGTTATATTTCCGCCTTCCTATTATTTTACTCCATGGAGTGGTTTAAAAAAATATATAATGGAAAACGAAAAATATAGAGGAACAGCATTGGAAACGTTTATTTGAATGTCATGTACACTTTCATTATTACATTATTCGATTTACCATTAATGTAAGACGATTATTGACTTTTTAGTTACCTTCAAGCAAGATCACATGTATAAGAATAGATTAAATGCAATTTTGAAAACATTAAATTGTATTAAAAAAAACACAAAAATTTAGTATTGCTTACAGATACATTTCGTAAAACAATAGTGGAGATCTGAGTTATTCTTTCAGGCTATAACTGAAAAAGCAATAACAAGAAATCTTATTTTTGTCTTTGAGTAACTGATTTATGTTGCTTCATATGAATTCACTTTCCTTAACTTTTATTCGATTACTATTTGTTATTTTCTAGAGTGTTGTATTTATAAATTTTATCGTTCTCCCCCAGCGATTAAATCGGGGGCGTTCTGCTATGACGTCTTATCCATACCCACGCGTTAGATTATATAAGCTATTAGCTAAGTTACATAAATCCCACTTGCTCCCAGCCCTAATAGGTTGTCTTTAAATTCAAAAGATTGCACTATGAATACTATCAAATTCTATAAATTGAGCTATTTACTATCAATTTAAATGTGGACAAACAGTTTGAAAATTCTTAACGCACTCAATGGTATACCGTTTTTTAGTATCATCATGTTTTAAACGGAATATGGGATGTAATTAAATTAATTAATAGATTATAGAATCTATCCATAGATTGTGCAACTTAAAAAAATATCACCTTCAATTGATTTTTAATTCACAAGGTGATATTCTAAATATGATTTCTAACTCGACTTGGTTATTTGTACAAAAATACCATAAGTGGAATTTTTATGCCAATGTATTTTAATAAATAACTTTTACTAAAATTTTTATATTTAGTATAATTTAAATTACAGTTAAATGCACTCTAATTAAGCACTGTATTCAAATAATCCAGGATAATAATTTTCTACTATATAGATCAATAATTAATATTACTCGTTATTAAATCAAATACAGATGACTTGAGAGCTCACTTTAAGACTACTCTTCAAAAAGTTCTTTGTCATATTAAGGAAGATTATAAAAGTACTTACAGTTTTCTTGAATGGTTCGTTAAACTTGTGCATTAGGTTGTTGTAGAACTCTTCACGGATCAGGGGAGTTGGGCGACTTTCCACTGGGATCCGCTCAACTTCCTTATCTTGCATCCTTATCTTAGTTCCGCAGGTTACAGGTCGTAGGTCGTGTGTTAAACCTACTTAATATCCAAAGGTGTTAACTATGAACCTCATTCTCCTGTGTTAATATCCTGAAATAAAATATGTAGAATGTTATCAACATTTTACATATTTTATTTCATATTACTTCTTAATCAGTTTATTCATACAGTAAGATTAAACCACACCTGATAAGAAATTTTAGAAGCTTTTTGGGATTGGTGCTTTGATTACATTCAAACAGATTTTAATTTTACTTCTTCAAACTCAGCGGTATTTGTATTTTTTCTGTTTACTTAAATTGTGTTAAATATTTTAAGTAGTGACAAAATAAATTATAGTATTGGACCCCGTTTTAAATTCAACCTTAAATAGTAAATAAAACCGTATTTTATAATGTTTATTATATTTCCTTCATGTCTACAGTGTGTTTTTCATGTGTACAGAGTGTCTATCATTTCCGATTGTATTTTATATTCAACGTTTGTAATTGTTTGGTTATATTTTTACACTACTTTTTAGTTCATAAATTACAACTAACCAGTAGGTAAATTCATATTTTCATATTTAAAGTAGCTACATTCGTTTTACATTAGAACTCATAAATTTCACTATCAGTTAGTTAATGTACCATGGTCAATCAAAGAAAGACATACCTTTTCATGATTTTACATAGTGTAAAGAATTCCGAGCACCATAAATAAAGTGAAATAATTTATAATAAACAATATAACCACATACAACACAGTGACTGAAAAGTCCATTGACTCAATTTTAAATCCATGAGTTATAAAAATCCAGTTGAAAATTGTAACATAAAAAACATTATTTAGCGTATTTCATTTTAAGGCTTGATCTTTGACCGCTAATAAAAAAGTTGTAATAGCATTTTATAGTAGAATTTTCACTATATTATAATAAATGTAATAAATATCCTACATTAGACATTTTTAACGGCTTATTGACATAGTTCTTCAACTGTAAAACTTCTCACCAAAACCAATAAATGTTCTGTTGAATCATCTCAAAGTTGACCAACTAAGAGAAGTTTCCGTTTATTTCTGGTGGTTGCTGAGTCAATATCTGGATAAACTCTGTCTTTGAACCTATAACACGTCTACTTTTTATTTAAGGAAATGTACTACTATTTAAGCTTTTTGTGATATTCTAGTAGTACAATATTGTCTATCAGTTCATAGATAGCAATTTCTATAGTTAATAACTAAATAAAAAAGGATGGATAAAAAAGTGCTAATACAATTGGAATGTTATTGCTTACTGGCAAAATGAAACGTTGTATAATAGATTTAGGTAATAATCAAATATTTATTACACTTTTGTCGTTTACTTATATGTAAAATTATGATAAATTTTGATAAAATCCTAACTATTGTATTTCAGTCAAAACCATTAATTAGTTTTACAGCTAAAGACAATTTACTTTATATTTTTAATAGTGTAACATGCTTTAATGGTAAAGAAGCTATAACTACTTGTTTAAATTATCAGTTTGTGTTTTACTTCCATGTTTTATAATGCCTTCATTCTGGTTTATTCTCAACTGTAAATACATAGACATTCAACTCTAAAACAAGAAACATTCAGTCTTCATATATATTTATAAAGACTAAATTCCAATCAACGCCAATGCCACACCATTGCATTACAAACACGAAACTTTGTACCCTTAATTAACCCTCATGGTTTAGGCTACCTCTAAGAATGGATTTTTTCGAAATTGACATGGGGCTCTACGAAGGTTCACAGTTTGTGTTTTCATCTACAAAGTTTATCTATAATTTGACTGGATAGCCGAGTGAGCAAAGCTCGCCACACGACATGAGTCGCCGGTTCGATCCCTGACCAGGATCGAAACTGGGTCCAGTTGTAATTTGCCACCAGGCTTTGAATTAATAATGCTATCTAACAAAATTATGCTGCAACAAGGCCCGGGTTTGGATCCAATGAAAACGTGAAGAATGCCACGGGCGTAGAAATAGACAAAAATATTTAAAAAGTTTATCCTTTGTCTGCCAAATATTTAATGCAAATCAACAGCTGTTGTTTATTTTAAATACTAGTAATACCTCCTGCTAGTATCAAATGTTTCTTTGAGAAAACATTAATTGGCTAAGGATTTCAAGTTGAGTAGTTACGGTCACTGGTATAAGGGAGAGACGAGAGTCCGTTTCAGCTCGGTCTCTCGTCTCTACCAGTAAATATTAGATGATGTTATGTATGGGCCTTGTGAAAAGTAGCGCGTTCAGCGTAGAGGTCCCGGTGCATTATGCTAAGCATCTTTAATACTTCACTTTTACGCCGTTTAAAGAAACGTGTTTTTTCAGTAATTGTGCAGTCATAGAGATGTACCGTATAGTGTAGGAAGTAATAAAAGTTTTGTACTTAAACTAAATACTAAACGGGTTTTCACTTTCACTTAAACCTTTTTTGTCATACCATGCTGAAATATATTTTGGACACATTATTTTTGGTTCGAAATTTCTAACCAGGCGTAAAAAGATTAGTCAGCTGTTAACTGTGCAATTTAATATATCAGCTTGGTCACCGTTTTTGAACACAGTTTGATCGATTTAAACACGACCTCGAGAGTAAAAACAAACGCCCTAGGTGCAAAACATACAAAACATGGAATCCAGAATTCTTAAGCTTAATTGCTAGGCCTTTATGTGATTCGGACTTAATAATTTACAAAAAACAAGCTAAATAGGATAGCTAACAGTTAGCTATCCTATTATCTATAAAAATTAAATTAATTAAGACAAATATAAAAATAAAAATAAAGAAATTAAAGTTACTTATAATTTTTTTTATTTTAAAATAATTTTAAATTGTAATGAAATCATCATAGAACACGACTTTAAAGTAATCATTAAGCCTATTCATCAATGCACGACACTCGATGACGCTAAGCGACGACGGGCTGTCACTTTAAGCTATTGATCATTTGTGAACGTCAGTTATAATTAATTGTTCAGCCATCTTTCCTCAGGCGTGTTCTCGTGTGCTTTACGCTTTGTTATTACCAAATCTGATTATTAATGAATTTTCAGAAATCATTCTTCACAAAGGGATTTGAAAAGGTATTTTAATACACTTGATAAAATGATGTAAAATATATATTTAAATTATCCTATGTTTTCTTTTATCATCTTGGTTATTTTACAAATAATATAGTTAATTACGATTTATTTACTTCTCAGTGAGAAGCTGAAACACGCGATGGATTAAATATCAGGCAGGTACAGTACCCCTCTTATCCGGACACCGCGGGACCGAGGCCCGTCCGGATAACCAGTTTTCCAGATAAATTGATTTTGCCTGAAACTCTTTAAATTATAACTACAATGCACATTACATGAGAAAAACTCTGATTTAGCCACGTGATTACTGGTTTAGAATCTCCCCCTCGAGAATCGTCAATACAATATTGTCCATTTCCTCCTGTCAATCACATCCGGTCAAACCTAATGTATTCATAAAAATCGTCCGATAAAAAATAATATGTCACTTCCATGGCGTGTGGTCCGGTTTAAAGGTGTCCGGATAAGAGAAAGTCTACTGCAAACCAACGATTTACGTTTTAATTAGCTATAAACAGTTAAGCCCAACAAAGATTTAGTCTTTACAAGTGTAAATCCAAAATCTTGCTATTCGCAAAAGTCTGCAAACCTTTTTTTAAAGACTAAAGGTATCAGCTCAAACAATATTGACAGTTTCGAATGCTCGATAATATACATCAATTAACAATAATTAAACAGTATTAAGAAAGGAAAGAGTTAACTATGAGGGGGCACAACTATCTGCGAAAAATTCCCAGATAGTTTGAAAAAATCAGCGACTAATATCTTCCCAAAGAAATGTTAACAGGTATAAATGTTAAAGATTATATAATTACTTATGAATGCTAAACTAATATATTTAATTAAGGGTTATATTTTGGCTCCCAATGCAACTTAGGTAAAGAGACGTACTAGCATCTTTCAATCACTTCTTTCCTCTCTAATTCATAACTGAATTTAAAATGATGTAAAACTATTACCTAAAACTTTTAAAACTATTTTATGTAAAACTTTTAACTATTACACTAAAAACGGTAACATATTTTAATATTTTAAAGAAAAAAGGAGGAACTTGGGGTTGATCTCGTGCTTGTGAGGTTGAACTTTCATAAACTTTTGTAACGCTGTCTTAGGCTTGTAACACAAGATTATTGTTGGAAACTAAGTTGATCCCTAGTGATATCGCAGTGCGGAGAAGATACTTTTTTTAAGTGCACTTATTACTAAACGTTCCAAGAGTAGACAAGAAAATTTATATTGTTAAAAAAATCTTCTTCCACTACAATATGTTTAATAAAGTTTATAAATTAAATTAACTCAGTCATTACAAATAGACAAACTAAAAAAGCAATTCAAAAGTAAAATGTTTAAGTATTTGTCCTTTTAAATTTAATAACGTATTATTGTTAATATAAGCAACCAAATCGGATGAAGTGTAATATATGGAGTAGTATTTTTATGAAGCTAAACTGGCAATCAAGCATCAGGCTAATAAAAAAAAAAACATTTACTTGATTTCTCAAAGTTCATATCCAGAAGAATATTTTTGCCTATATCCTCTTTTAATTGAAATTTTAAAAATGTAAACCTTTGAGATAACCTTCTAAAAATTTAATTAAGCCCTTAATTTGAGAATTGAACCATCCGTCTTATAAACATTCATTCCTAAATATAAAAATATATTTTTTATCATTTTTGTTATGCAAAACGCAATAGGTGGTTTAAAATTATTTTTCCTTTTTTTGGATATTTTCCTTTTTTCCTTTTTCCTTTTTTTAGATATATTTAGAAGTGTGAGATACCGAAGTAACTGTTTGCTTTGAACGAGTTTATAATTTCTGCCGTCGTCCTGCCTGCTGGGTCAAAAACATCCGGATCCGGTGTGAAACGACTTCCGGAAATGGAATGCTTGATGACTGCCGTCTGATTGGACGACATTTGTAATAGGGACGAAGTAATAAAGCACAAGACCCTTGGTGCTTGGACTTGGATTTTGGCGTTAACATCATGTCTTTATTCAGTTATTTAAAATGTATAATAATTATTCATAATAAAAAACTCAAATCACTACGACAGAATTAATTTTCCTAATTTTTAATGTATAAAATTTTTTTTATATTTATGATTTACGTGAAATAATACGAAAAATCATTTAAAATGTTTAACAAAATCTTTGACGTTTATACTGCTATTTTGGGAATTGTTTGTAAGATTATATCATATTCAATTTTAAAATATAGAGAATACAACTAACACCAAGGTTGATTTTTTTTGCTTTCTTGTAAACATAATTTTTTTGTTTTAGTTAACTCGTTTTATGTGCCTTCTTCATTATGTTGAGTCTGCAATACGTGATTTTATTTAAAATGTATTTAAGTATTCAAAATTTTCGATAAAATCGTAATATTGCTTGTATGCGTGGCCAATCTTTCATTCCAAGTTTCTTAAGCAATTTGACTCTTAAATCTATCAAAAAAATAGAACACAAACATTAGTCAGTCATGACTGTTCGAAAGAAGTATTGTAGCTGCCGGCCAGAATCCAATTTACACTTATCTACGACTTTAAATTTACCCGGGTCAGCTTATTATCCGCCATTCCCAGGGTCAATAACTTATAATTGCAGTATAAGACCTTAAAGTCAAACAATTTATAAGAAAACTACTGATAAATGTTAATTTCTAAGTAATATTTTCTTACCTTCTTACGGTGAGTCAGATCGACTTGTTGTAATTAAAAATAATTTATAATATACTATAAGAATCAATGCCTCATATACTATACTTGCAATGGATATTAATTGCAAAAGCTACAAAACGCTATGTATCTCATAACAATAACTAGCAATGACCAGTTATAAGACACATTTGCATGTATTTAAAAAAAGTCATTAAAATTAAGAGTTAAAATAGCGATGAAATAAAAACAAATTATAAATTCAACAAAACCTCAAAACGTTTAAGCGTCTCGAACCCTCCAGGCTCATGAATTTAAAGGAGAATATATTCCTTGAAAAATGGAACAGCTGCAGTTTTACGGAATAGAGAAACATTTGTTGAACGCTGCTGTTGATTAAACCAAGGAAAATCCGTCGGTTGTTGGTAACTCGAGAGAATAATATATGTGGTAAGGCAACTGCAACAACATGATAATGCTCCATCAGTTATAAAAAGTTTCAAAAATTCATTTCCTTGATTTTTCTTGGTTTCACCAAATAAACTAAAGAAATACTTTAAATAATACATTCAAATATGAAAAATGTTTAAATTCAATTTCACATAGTTTATGGATTTATGCAAATTTTACTTTCCACCCCAGGCAGCGCCAACACATCTGCTGGGAGTAAGACAATTGAGTTTCTCGGATGGTTCATTTGCTTGCATAGTGTTTGCAAGACTTCAAAGATTTGCCTGAGGTTAATTGTGTTAAACGTAGTTCACATATTTTATCTTGCAGTAAATTTTGTAAATCAATTATTACGTTCTTAGTTTTACCCCATTTTTTTACTTAGATATAATCTTACAACGTTCTGGCTATGCTATTTATCTTTACTAATTTATTTATTATCAACGAAGCAGTTTCATAATATATATACTCTGTTTTGGAAAGAATATTTATCATCAGATTTACTGCTGATAACATTCTGAAAATGGCATTAAAAAAAACTACAAAAATTATTTTACGTAATAAAAATGTAATTATATGTATGTATTATAAATACAAAACTTCAATTAATTATACAAATATAATTAATGAAACTCAAGTTTTTTAGTCTCTCATCGAAGCATCATCGATTCTACGATTGTCTGAAAATATCTTTCTTAAAATAAACAACAAGCATTTCAGTTCGAGCCAAGAACATTAACAGCATAAGTTTAGCTCGGTAAAGATATTTTGATGAATTAATAACGTTTAATCACAATCATTCGGTTGCCCTCCGTTTGCAGCCCTTTGCGTGGGCTCTTGGGCTTCAGGATCTAATATTACAAGCGGAAATGGAATGCTTGATGAGATACCAAAAGGGCTCGAAATTTGTGACCAGGAAAGTAGAACGTATAACTTAGATTTTCATCCCAATCAATACTTAACTTACTTCATCGATTCTTTGTTTTCTTTTATTGTAATTAAAATGAAACTTTCTAAATTTTTATTAACCACTTCCTTATTGCTGCACTGTGTAAATGAAAGTTAACCCCCTGGCTTGCCACAGTACAATCTGTTGCTACATATAGATAATTGCGTAACCACTGCGTTTGATGTTGAGTAATATTAGCTCCACCGTAATAAGCCTATGTGATATTTTTTTCATCGATCAATGATAATAATATTATATTGAAATAACTAATTTAAGCCCGAAAAGATAAGTTTTACAGATGAAAAGCAATCGTTCATCTACAGTTACTTTTTTAGAAAAAAAACACAAAAAATGGTTTATTTTAGTTTTAGTGGTTACTGAGTCAGTCAGCATAAGTATAGTTTAGAGCGTTGTGACCACTTTTGTTTTTTGTTCATATTTCAATACATAGGTGACTTAAAATAAAACCATTACGTCAAGAGTACTGGATGATCGTATATTAAATTCGAAAATGAATCAGCTGTTATTTGACAGTAACAAAGCTGTCATCTCATCCATCCCACACCTATCCTTCATTCATATTTACCATTAAATTCGTCTAGATGACAGCGTCTTACTTGGAAATATGAAAATAAGTAAACGAATATAGTAACGTAGATCTAACAAGATAAAATTCAAAACAAAGGAAAAATGAAATTAGTTTTAGAAGGAAAACAAAAAGGTTTCCGATCAACTTAAATAAACTGAAGATCAGCATCACTGATGAACTAAAATGTCCTTTTTATTACCTACTGAGGAAGTCCCCGAGATTCGAAGATTGGAAGACTAAACTTAAATATTTAGCATTGTTCAGCTCAAATGACACTAATCTCATCAATACTTTAGTATATAATTTAGATCTGAACCTTTATAAGTTCATTCGTAATAAGCAATACCACATAGAAGTAATTAAGTATTAATTTATATCATTTGTCCTATTAACAACGTGCTTTGGATTCTCAACAAAAACATATTCATGCTCGTCATGCACAAACAATATTCGTATGTTGTTCAGTCACTTTGGATGATAGTTGCTGTATATGCTGTCATTTACATGCCGACGTTCTGAGCGTGGAGATCGTTGGCATGTAAATGACAAACTTGCTACCATACAGGATCACAGGAGTTGCAACTCCACGTTTTATTTGTTTTCTTCTAGGTTGGATAATTTACTCTTGGAATATTTGAGTCAAGTATAAAACTATGTTTTAGTTTGCTTGTATTGTAGAATTATCTCTTTTAAAATATATCTTGGAGTACTCGGTTTTTAATTTTTTATTTTGATGTAGTTATTTATTTTTGTTTCCGTTTTTTAACTTAAATAATTTTGAGCCATGATGCTACGAATAAAGGAGATAGTAATTTAACTAGTAATAATAGTTTTATTCTTTCTCTTTTAAGATATAACACATAATAAAAATGTAGTGAATCAAGTAAATTGAAATTTGTTATTTACCAAAGCGTAATGTTAAATTATTAAATTTAGTTACAATCATATCTTTTAAAGGAAAACAAATTTAACTAAATATAAAATTCGGACTAAATGTTTGTATTTTTTCTAACATTGTTTGTTTGTGTTACAGGTATGTGTTTGGATACGAACCAACTAGTCAATAGCAGGTAACAACGTACATTTCTATATTATTTTCTGCGATTTTTACTGATTATTATTTAAAAGTAGAAAGTGTTGTAGGCATACTAACCTTTTCGTTTTTTCAACCAAGCGAAGACAAAAAAATAACTTACGGTTACGTTTAAACTCTTTTTGAAGCAAAACAATCAAATGTCAACGGAATTCCTCCTTTATTTTTTGAGGGATAATAGTTTTTCACCAGGTTTCATGATAAAATAAAATCCATACAAAACTTCATGAATAATCTTATAGAGTAAAACAGATGTCCACCAGGTTTTATGATAAATAACAATCATACAAAACCTCATTAATAATCCTTTAGATTAACTCACAAAATTATCTTGATTAGAACCTTTATCATTCGCTTCTTATTTCTAAATCTGGTACAAATTACTGTGTAAATAAACAATCGTTCACATCATAAATTATTTTTCAAGTTGTCTGAAGTCTGAAGCATGTTGTTTATTAAATAATTTCAAACGCTGCACCTCTGAAGTTTTGAACGATAACTTGGTAGCTTCGCCGTGGAACTGTTCACAAAGCAGCCAGGTAGTCACGCCTTTTCCCCATAACTCACGGCTGCACGGTAAGCCTTGTATGTTCTACCTATGTTTCATTTTTATGCGAAAAGTAGTAATACAAAACCGGAGAAACATTTCCTCTTAAGACAACTAGATATTTCATCATACGATAAAAAAATAAACAAGTTTATATATGTATTTTTAATTGAAGAAGTTTTTTACGATCGTTTGGTAAGCTATTTATATATTTTGACCACACGTGCTGGTTATAAAGTAAAACATGAATTCAGTAGAAAATATTGAACGAAGCAATGATTATGACGGTCTGCCGTTTGTTGGATTATTGAGAAACCTTCCTTTTCACTTCGGTTTCATGTTTTATTCATATTGATAAACATTATCTTGCCCCACAACGCAAAAACGCTCATGTTTCCGCTCTGTATAAATGTAAAAAATTAAAGAAAGGTCACTTTACATTCCTAACTATCTCTGTCTTATAATGTGTATTATATGTCAAATCAGTAGTTGTTCATAAGGTCCTATAGTATATTCTTGTATTAAAGTTTTGCTGTTAGGCGTAAAACATAAAAATATACAACAATTGTATTTCGCGATTAAATATTTTGAGCACTATTGGAAATAGCGTTTAATAAGTTTGGGGTTTCATTTATTATTCATTCTTTGTTGGGATGATCACGTTTATGAAGGCAATTAATTCTTATTTTTTTCAAAGAAAGTACTTTCAGGCCATACCTGTTTCTGAGGAACTGCATAACATATAGTTACATATTTACTACAAATACAGTTATATATTTACGATCACAGTTTTATTGTGTTTTCAATTAATTAAACACAGTAATAAAGTGAATTATGTATTTCAATTATGGGTATTTAATTTGAAATTCATCGTTAGTTTATGTTTTAATTTTGATTTTTGCTGACATTTGCTGTCACTGATTTTTTTACATATTAGTAATGGTGCATATCCCAAAAAGTAAAATCGAAACAATTATTTTATTATTAAAAGCAAATATAAATTTTGTGGTTACTCTACGAATCCATCCCGTTTTTTAAGCGCAACTTTCTTTGTTCGAAGTTTATTTGAACGCACTCTCTCAACACGTAGTTTGGCAGGCGTTATTGCAGACTGGGGATTGACGGTCGGGAGTGCGATTCAGTGTTCACTGACGTCACTGTCAATGACTTACACTCACCTGGCCTCTGACATGTCGACTCGGTACCAGGTATATCCTTCAACTGGGGTCGAATGTGCCACTCTTTCCAGGATTATAAAGCAATAATCTAAACTAGATATGTTTATTTTAAGAATGTGAGAAATAGTTTTTTTAACTTCTTAAATTTCTAATCTTAAGAAAGTTCATAGCAAAAATCTCTTCCATGGACTCCACCTGAAAAGCCACTATTAAGTTTTATCGACTAAAACCAATTGTTATTTAATTTAAAAGAAATAATTTTAATGAAGGCTATACTTTTTTTAAGTATATATGCATCCGATATTAATAGATTATCGTTCATTGAGTATAGTTGATAAATTTAAGCTAAGGCCCTGTTATGAACAAGCAATTTTGAAGTATGAATTTTCCGTTGGGCCCGGTATTTTTGTTCCACCCCTTAAATATGATACCACTAAGTTATAACCACTTAATTACGTTACCACTATGCTACGATCACTAAGATAATTGTTAATGTAAATGAATGGTAGGAAAGGTTTACACTATTCTGTAATATTTTCCAGTTAAATATTAGTTTCTTGAAACTATTATTAAGTTAAATTTTAGACTGCCAGTAAGTAATTGCTTGATTCACAGACCGGGATGTAAAATTTACGTAACATAAAATATGATCAAAAATCGGTAAATGTACATTGTGTGAATATGTGTTTTGATGATCATTTATCATATTTTAATTATTGTTAGCAGCTTCAGAATCGTATAAATCAAAACATTTTAATATTTTTCATGGCCAAATAATTTATATGTTTTTGTTTCATGGCCAAACAATACTTTTCATTGGCATACGTCTTTCTAGCATTGAAATCAATACATGTCAATATGTAACTTATGCGAAATTCAAACTAATATTTCGGCTAACATTTGCTGAAAAATAGCAAATGTTATTTCTCCAATCATGAATTACAATTATTTCATATACTAGGGAGTTGTTAAAGAGAATTAGAGTTGGTTGTTCTTAAAGAAAAAAAACTTATTCCTTGGCTTTTACAACCGGAGTTCCTGAAGTGCTGTACCAAGATTAAGTGTGTCCTAAATTGAGCTTTTTATAATTTCCTGAGTTAATTTGTCATTCCTCCCAATGGCTTATGAACGGTAGCTGGAAATTATCTCAGTGCAAGGATCATATATTGAAAATTAAATTTAGATCGATATGATAACACTACTAAGGGCAACGCCCGGATTCACGAAACCTATCCCAAATTCACCTGGATCAGACATAAAACGAGTTAAAACGTAAAACATGGCCGAGTTATGCATTGACCAACAACAATTACGAAGAGAGTTAATAGGTGTGACTTCTGTGTAAATAATATGCTTATGAGTATTTCTCCCAGATTGTAGTTTACTAAGAATCGATGTAGATATTTTCAGCCTTTTAGGTAAACTGGAAGTGGGAGAATAAGTGATCAGTCAGTGAGTGACTGAGCTAGGAGTTTGCCTTTTATTTGAATAGATAGGTGTCTTAAAACAAAGACAACGAAATTCTCAAAAAGGTTTTTATTAAAGAAATATAAGTAATATCTAAATTAGATTATGCAGCTAATTTTAAACTATAAATATAAATTTGTTTCACTCAATAATGTTTTTTTAGTGTACAATATGACGTTCCCCGAATAAGTTGAAGGGGTTTCCTAATCTCAGTAAATAAAAACATGTTTTCGTTAATTTTAATTGAAATTTAAAACAAATATTAATTCTTGATGTCGCACGGCAGGCCTCGGGACCTACAATTGAGATTTTAATTGCAAAGGCTCTCCGCTTATTACCCTCCAGGGCAATTTTCGTAATTTTTGTAATTGTTCTTGGTTTTAATTTTACTTTATTCTGTGTCGCAATTTCAGTCAAACATTGCGGCCTTGAGATTTTATACCAGTTATGTATTGACACTATTTAATTAACCAATAAATATTTAACTAAAGTAAATCAACAGTTTTTCCTCTTAGTGTAATTCTATGAAAACATTAAAAGAATGTTTTCGAAACGAAGTCAAGCCGATCGGAGTCCAAAAGGTATTATATTTTTTTTAATCACTAAGCAATATTACATTAATAAATTGTTTATCATAAAAATATGCCTCCTAAAGAATTTTCTTACTGGTTGAAGTAATCTTATAACTCACGTATTATTCACTCACTTTACTTGCTCACTCACTGATCACTTATTCCCTCACTTTCTACATTTTTAGTAGGCAGGAACTGAAAAAGGAAACTATTTTTATGTAAGTTCCCTTTTAATTAAGGAAAGTTAAGGGAAGATTGAGGAAAAATCAAATGGAAGGAGTCAACTAATGTTCAGTAAATTGAAATTTCTTGGAATCAAAACGACGTTATTATAAGATGTGGACTTAATTGTAAGATTTTGTTTTTATTTGCTTCACTGATGTAAGTGCTATACAAACTCACAGAAATCGTGAATCCCAAACCTCTATTGAAAAATAAATTTCGGTCGAAAATAAAATTTGTCATGCATGGACCTTGCTGTTTTATATCGTAGAGAAATAGTTAAAGTTGTAATTTAGTAATTCAATAATAATAAAAGTTCACTTTTTTATTGCTACCCTCTTCACTGTCATTTTTATCGCTTTTCGGTCTTATAAATTCCATATCTAAAGCACGGAAACAACGTTCAAGAGACAAGTAAACGAGCATATTAGATAAACATGAATTCTGTGAACATTATAAACATTTTAATCCGAAGGCAGTTCTTGAACTACTAAATCATTTAAACTGTAATGTAATGTATATGTAAATGAAGTCAAAGGCTCGTAAAAAACATATTTGATTTTATAATCCAAATTATTTTTAACAACCCTCAAACAATTTTACAATTACATTACAGAATGCACCAACTTCGTACTGGTCTCTAATCGTATAAAGTGAAATCCAATTGTTCGTAGAATTTTCTCAGTAGTTTAAAGAGCGAACAACAAAGCTCCTTTTCCCCTTGATCAAACCTCTTCACCCTTTAAGTTTTTGTTTCTCTTTCACTAGAATATTTATTTTTAAGGAATGCTTTTGGTCTACCTCGGAAATGCCAAAGCATTTTATTGTTGTTACTAAAATATTTCTTGTTTCAAGGTTTTTAAGACTCTTTTATAAATGTAAAAATCGAGGTACCTCAATTAACTTAGTTTCTTACCCACTTATTTCTACTTAATATACACCACATCTATGAAAACTATCCATCTATGTAAGTAGTCTTAGACTGTATTATTTATTTCAATCGAATAAATTTAAAAAGGAATGCAATTCAAGTAAGTTCATCAGCAAAAATTTAGTTTTATAAACAATATTGTGCTTAATAGACTAAAACACCCAGTTATTAAATCTGTGAAGTAGCTTTAATTGAGTAGTTAGGCGTGTGTATAGTCATATTATTTGAGAGAAAAAAAGAACACATACTCAAAAGTGTGATATTAAATTTAAACTATATCGCTCGGATCACTGGAGGATATTTTCAACTAACACCGTTGTTCGTTATAAACGAGTTTGTTTCGTGCCGATATAGTATTGTGTGGGGTGCCACCAGGAAAATAATTCTTAAATTAGTTTCTTAAATTTAAGAATGTAATGATTAGTTTTTTTTAATATGCCTAACCCACTTTGCGGAATTCAACCATACCTCATTTCATTTCGGATCTGTTGAACAGTAGCCACTAGACCAGAGGTCAAGCCAGAGTATAGCTTCTGAATCTGCGCTTTTAGACATTCCCTCATTTGAATAAAATTATAAGTCATTTTTTATTCAGGTGGCCTAATTCAAATTTGTCTTAAATATTGGATGAATTATTTGTACTTTTAAGTTTTTGGCTATTTCATTTAAGATAGGCGCAGATAATGACGTTTTCTCGTTTTTATTTTCAATTAGGAAATGTATAAGCAAAGATAGCTTTGGAGAAAGTGACATACAACTAAGCGATAAGTCGAGAAAACGAGCAAAACACCACTCAAGATAACTGTCTCCTGTGCAGATGTTTCTCAGGTTCAAATTACTGTGATAAAAGTGAGTTAAAATCCTCTTCCAAATATTTGATTCAAAATTTTGTTGTTTTTCTTATAATGTGGAATTTTGTAAACAAGCAATTTCAAAACCCCCAAAAATTTTAATTTCTTAAACTAATATTTGGTGTTCAATAGGTTATTTTGTCTATATTGTAGGAATTTTCAAAGTAACATATTAATGATAATTAGACCTTTAAATTACCTTATTTCATCACGGATATCTTTGTTAGCAACCATTTTATCCAAATGAAAAAATTAAATACATGTAAATCATAAAACATGAACACATTTGCATATTTTTATTTGTTAAAATATATTATTCTGAATGGAGAGTTGAAATCCTTGTAAAGCATTACCAAATATTATAAGTTAAGCCTTAAAACAATATTATAAACATAGGCCATTAATATTTTCTGTAAACATAAATATTTACTAACATTAAAAAAAATTTGTCACTATAGCTAAAACACTCCAGAGAACAGTTAAGATTTAAAAATAAAAGATAAGGCTTGGCTCATATACGAACTCATTGTAAAAATGTTTATACAAAACCTATAATTTTCTAAGCAGCCTATTATAAATTACCTACCTTAAAACTTCCTAAAAAGTTTATAAATTTATTTCCTAAGCTATGAGAAACACATGTCATTTATTCATAATACAAAACTTTGAATAATTCAATTCTAAAACTTCAATTTATTTCAATTTCAATTCTAAAAGTTCCATTCCTAATGTCCTTATAAAATCATTCAACATGTACGTGGGTATAAGTAATAATTCATCTTTTACCTTCGTCACTTTTTGCAATAAATAACAAAAAAACGTTGATTGGTCATTAGGGTGGAGGTCGTAGACGCGAAATAAAAGTTTAAAGCTTATGAAAGTGTGCTACATTTTCGGTCACGCGAACGGCCGGCTGCACGACATTACCGGCTGTAACCAATTATTTTCCACCACCTCCGTTTTTGCGTCGTAATCAGAATGTTTCTTGGGGTGGTATAATCCATGAGGACATTATGTGGAATTTCAAACGGTCTGTGGTCCAAAGGGACAAAATTTCCTTGTGAAGTTAATGCATATAAGAGTTATACAAATTTGAAGACTCCAACTTCTTACAAAAATTTTAAGGAAATGCCACACAAAATATTACGATCATGGTGAAAGTATGTTAACATTTTTAGCGAATTTCCCCTATAGGGAAGAAGCTATTACCGTAGGTCTCATGGTAAGACCTAAGCTCGGGACCACTATAACTTTTCGTTTTGGGGCAAAAGCAGAAAAAAAACCCAGAGAAAAAAAAAAAGAAGAAAAAAACCCCAGAAGCAAAAAACACTATTCGTTCGAATCTATATATATATATATATATATATATATATATATATATATATATATATATATGTGTCTGTTAGCACGATAGCGGCCGCAAAAATGGTCCGATCTTTATGAAATTTGGTACGGACATGTAAAGTGGTAATCAATCGGACGAGTTCGTGAACCAGCCCGATCGGACCATCGGAAGGGGGGGTAAAGGGGGATAACCCCCCCCCAAAAATGGGTTTTTTGAGTTTTTTACATAGAAAAATAAAATTTATCAAATTTTTGTGGGCACCATTGAATTCAGCTCAAAAAAACAAATAATTTAGTGTTTTGAATCACTGCTCTATGCCCATTGGTTACCGAGATATTGAAAGTGGTAAACACAGTACGTTGTCCCAATGTTAACCTTATGGGAAATAAGTAAAATTCTATATCTCGCTTATTTCTCAACATATCTTGATAAAACTTGGTAAATGGCTTCTTCTAGTTCAGATATACTAAATATTGAATTAAAACCATCCAGTTTTAATATACCTGTAGCAGCAAACCTGCATACTCATTCCCCATGTTATTCTTATGGAGCTTAACAAAACATATCAAATCTTGCTATGTTTGCTTGAAATACGTTTTTTTGCATTTGAAATTCGCTGAGTATGCAGGTCTGCTGCAACGGGGGTATTTTAAGTTTTGTAGCTTGACCTACAACGTTCTATACTGTATTGTGTCTCGGTTGATAAGAAACTATGTTCAGCATTTTTGTATGTAGTAGTTTATTATATATTAATACGCACCAAATAATTAGAATGTACTTTTAGATTTAAAATATTTCTATTTACAATGTGTTATTGCTTTGTTTTACCTACAATATTTGCTTCTCCAAATAGTTTTTTTTTTCAAATAAATTACTAAAAATATTATAAGATCTTACCTTAACTATGTATAGCGATCCTGAAGCTAAGATGATTGATCAAATACCACTGTTGACACTCTTAACTTGATTAAAACAAATTTATCTCTTTTTACAGAAGGTTGTACTAAAGCTGTCAAAGACAAATATAATAACAGAGTTAAATAATTAGTAAAAATAACAATTAAAACTTGATTTTATAATTCTAAAATTTTTATTTCTCTAAAATTAATTTGTTTATTTTTGTAAAAAAACTTACCTAACTAGTAGTGATTTTCCAAGTAATAAAACAAACTTAGTTAACAATATTTTTACACGTATGTTGGAATGAAACGTTACGTCATTAAACGTTAAAAAACTCGTTTAATTTAGCGAAACCCAAAGTGCGTAATTGGAAACGAAAGCGTTCTCTTAAAATATCCGAGTTCAAAGCCGAAACTCCAAAACACGGGTTTCATTAGCAAGGTGTGAGTAACGCATTTCCCACTGGCTTTGGCCCTGCGTGAACGCTGTTTACCTTCACGTCTCCGGCAAAGACCACTAGTCAGCAGAGGATACTCTTTTAATTTACACCGATCTATAAGTCTCTTACAAGCACAACTTAACATTTTTAACGTTTAGCAAAAAAATTACATTTATTTTAATTTGGAATGGCAAAAATTTTATATATTAACATAAAAGAGACTGAATTAATATAACCATACTAGCTTTAAACAAAAGGGGGTAATAAGTTTACCTAGTCCTCAATTGCAGCTGTGGGCAGGCAGCCAAACGCCGCAACCAACTGCACTACATTATATCTCTTTGCATCTGAAAATTACAAAATAATTTCGCAATGTAGGTCACGGTAATGTAACTCGATAGGCAATTCGAGCAATATACCATTGGAATATTCCGTTTGAATTTTTTTCCTTTTCTTGATCTGTTATACAACTTCCAGAACCAATCAGTTTTTACAGCTTGTTTGTATTTCCTGAAAACTCACCATAACGACAACGTGATTTGACAGTATATACAAATAACGTATATTTTCTTCATACTGTCCGGAAAACAGACACGGACCAACTAATAGCACTCTAAACCAATTAGACCAATTTTTTTTCTTTTTTATCATCAAAGGGTGGCTTAGATAGTGTTAAAGGTAAGAGCGTCTGTCTTCATATGGTTATCACAAAATTTACTTTTTTCCAGGCTCTCTGACAAAGCGTTATTGATAGTCATTGGCTTTAAAAATTCAAATCTTCAAAACTCTAAGTCAAAATTTTAACTGATAACTTAACAATTCATATTTTCTCACTTCATTTTTATAGAAAGGTATAGAATATTGCTGACGTAAAAAATCGTATTTACTATAGCTTACTAAACTATGAGTCATACAGTCGATAAAATATTACCTTTCAGCATTTTGAATAATATCTTTCCTCTGAAATCCATAGGCAGAATATTAAAAAGATTCGCGCACACTTTCAAGAATGCAGCCTATCAAATAGAATATCTTGGAGCTTATTTCTGAGGGAAATTATTTATGTTTTATTGTCGCGAGGAAATTCTTGGAACTTTTCTCAATGTAAAAAACGAGCCCCTTGCGTGCCATGGAGACGCGGAGGTGGCGCGCGGCGCGGCGGGTCTCGCAATTGTTACTTTTCCATGTACTTAGGCCTTAAAAATACGATTACTCGTAAAAGAGAATTTTCTCTTTATCGCATTCAACAAATATCTTACATTCAATTGCGATATCGCATTGCAGTGAACATGCTACTAGTTGGCATGAACGTTTAAAATAATCACATATGTTTATGATAACTTTGGTTTTGTTTTAAACTGTTCACCAACATTTGATTTTCGTTGTTTCCTCTGAACAATTATTTTATTTCCATTTTTTGACGTAATTCATGTGCAATTACTTACTTTACAGACAGTTCCATGCGCTTATTATATTCTAATGATAAAACAATTTTATAATTGTAACACGATAATGTTTTCCTACTCCTTACCAAATGTTAGGGTATAACTTTTAATTAGACTTTAGAGAGCAAACATTAACAAACATTGATATTGATTATCCAAATACATTATTTTGGGCATGTTGAACTTACTCTTGGCGGGAATGTTAAGTTCGACATTACAAATTTTGCTATAAAAAATACATTTTCCAATGTTTTAAAACTCTTACAAGCTAAACAATATTCATAGCTGGAATAACGGTATCGTGTAAAAACTCAAATAATCGAGTTGTTAGATAGTGCAAACTGAAAAACAATTACGTTTTTCTAAGGACGGAAAGCTTGACTTCACAAGAACGGAATACCATCGATTTATGTAATGTCAATTAAAAACCGATTTTTTAAGTATCTGTCAGACTTAACGACCTGCCTGATTAAAAAAATGAAATTTTAAATGAAAATTCTAATTATCTACAAACATTTTTTGAGCGAAGATCAAAAAGATGGATCAATTTACGGAAACAGTCGTACCACATAGTAATAATTAATCACTCTGTTAAAATTCGTCTAAAGGTTATCCATATCTGTTAATTTGAATTGACCAAGCCATGCCTCATGGTGGGGTTATCGGCTGTGGGGTTGGGGGTTGGAAGTCGCGATAACTATAACTTCGCGTGCCGTTGGGGCCTCGCATGTCTCAAAAACGTTCCGCTAACTGAGCTAAGCATGAGCCGTTTCCAGCCATCAGCCAACTTTCCTTGTATATCAAATTTAGATCAGAATTTGCGCATTAACATTATATAATTTACTTTTTACATCACTTTTAATGCGGTGTATTACTGCAGTTTTGTTTGGTTATTGGAATGTTTTCTAACGTTGGATTTTGAATCTAGTAGACATTTTCCTAAATTAAACTACGCAAATACTATTAGCTCATTATCAAAAAGTACTTCATTCCAAAAGTAGCCAGATCCCAGCAAAATCAAAGGATAACAACTGGCGTCTTCAACTAATAGCAGATACATATATGTTAGTGTACATATGGCATTGCATCACAAGCAAACGTACCACTTTATTCACCTATATCTTCTTAATTCAGAGCGTTTGTCAGCGAATATTATAAAATTACACGATATTATACTCATTTGGTGCAGTGTTACAATGTTAAACTATAATATTATACATTAGGTGCACTACAAATATTATAGTACCTAGACACATTGTAGAAATGAATACAAATAAATGAGAACAATTAAGCACTGCTTCAACTATCCACATTCATTTTTATTAATTTCTATAGTGTGTCTAATAATTTAAGTAATTTCTTAAACCGATCCTTAATTCCTTTTACAACTTCTTATAAATGTTAGTATTTTTTAGCTATAGCGTAATAAAAAGTAAGCGTACTATTAAAATTATATGCGTTTATTATTTATTTATATCGCTTTAACAGAAGACTAGATCGATACTAATCGCTGTATTTTATTTAAGCGGAATCATCGCTGCGCTCTCCGCGGCGTTCAGCGGGGCGAGCCTCGCCGGTTCAACTTATCTCTCGCTGCAGTAACATTATTTACCTTCCCTCTCGCAGCGAACCCTTCAAACTTTCCTACACCGTTCTACAATCTTATCTCTTCTTTTATTTCTTTTATTCGTTAAGTTTTTGCTCACGTTTGTATGAATAACAAGACTGAAATATTTTCTTTTTTGGAACAACATTACAAAACGTACCTCCAACAAATGTCAGTCCTCAATGTAAAAAAAGTTAATAAGAATTATTTCAGACACAGGTAAATAATGAAGGGGTAAATTAGACAGTTTTCTTTAAAGGAGTTTTGCATTCGTTCTTTGTACAATAAAAGGAGGATTATGTAGCGAATAACTTCAAAACCAAGCGTAAAATACCCCCGTCGCAGCACACCTGCGTACTCAGCGAATTTCCATAGGATTTTTAGTTTATGTTTGAGAATGGTTTTCATGTCTGAAGATTTTTATTTTTTAGGATTAATCCTAAGGGGAAAAATGGAAAATGAGTGATTTAATCACGTTGAAAGTTGTGATTCAGAGCCGCGCAGTGTCCGGGCAGCGGCGGGAGTGCAGTGCAGTGTTTGTGCCGCTCTCACCTGACACAACGCGCCTGACACTTTGACATATTAAAGTCACATTCATTTTGCTTCATCGACATTCTCTATATATTCTGACTAATATGTTTCATTTTTACATTACTCTAATGGAATTGAATCGTCAGATTTTGTATTTCAGATGTTATTTATTGAATTATACAATCAAACTGTTGTAATTTTGGTCGTGGAGGGTATTTTATATTAACTATTATCTTTACTCATTTACTTTCTCGTTATGGAAATTTAAACCATAAAAACAATCAAATTTGGGCATTTAATGTAATATAGCTAACTTAAAAGCCTCATAAGTTCATTCAATTTCACTATTTAATAATTATACATTGTAAGTGAAAAATTATGTGAAGGAACATGTGAAATGCAATATTTAAACAATAAAGTTTTTATTTTATAATATTCTTAATTAATTTAAATATGTTAACAAAAGAGAACAAATATAAACGAGTACTTATATAGGAAAAAATCGTTGATTCTCGTCAGATAGTGCGTCAAGAATTGCTACGAAGAGTGTTTAACTTATAGTAATTATTCACTTTAATTCATTCGAATTGAGTTCTTAGATGAAGAAAATAAAATAATGCATGGCCAATTCATTTGCAAACGTATATCTTTCCTCATGACCTGTTATCAGGACTTTGCAAATTCTGCATTATTTACGTGTTGTATCTCGCATGCAAAATCTTAATGAGCATGCCACTAACCGCATATGCAGCTTTAACTTTTTATACATCTGATTCCTATTTAGATAAACTTGTGTTATTGAGGTAGTAGCTCTTTTATTTCACATAAATACTCTATCTATATTCTATGGTAGTGGCATAATAACACTACCATACAGATTAGCCATCAAAAACCAAATACATAATGGTTTTTTGCGTCGTATAATTTGCATTAATTTTCGTTTAAATTTCAACAGTTAAACTATCTCTCATAAATGCATTGTGACGCAAATATATCTAATGGTATTTGCAGTATGCTTACATAAAACTGACAGCTCAGAAGTAAACTCATATTTGATTAAATAACTTCTGAATTTGAGCTAAGTATAACTTTATGAAATAAAAAAATCCTGACCCGTGTCATTAAAACAGCTGCGTTTCTTTGAAGTGAACAGACCATTTACTGACCACTTTCTGGAATCTTCTTATCTTATATTCTCACGCGCATTATTATGACAAAAACTTCATAAAAGAAAAATAATTTGAAGTTAAATATTTATTGTTTGCACTCTATAATTAACTGCATGGTCCAGTCGTCCAGTCAAACAAACAGATTTTGTATGCGGCATTTTCGATTGAAACCAGCGATGGCCGGGCTTCAGGTGATGAAGCGCGGGGAGACAACCTCTAATCCAGTTAATCCCTTCTAAACCTACCAACTTAACTCTTCTCATTTGTTTGCCTTCATTAAAATGGAAAATTTATATATTATTTAAATAATCTTTGAACTAAAGGGTCTATAGGTTTTTATTATTTTAAACGATCAAATTTGGCAGGTTTATCAAATTTCTAAACACAGTATATATATATATATATATATAAAACTTTATTTATCACCTATAGCATAGAAATCGTTGGAGTACAGTATAAGCATATTTTCAAAACCAAAACTAATTGGTTCATATAACTGGACTGCCTGAGGTATGGTGTTTTTCGTTCATAGATTTCAAGAAATGTTACATAACAAACACATATTCGTTTAGATACCAACCCTTTATGTGACGAATAAACGTTGATTCAAAATATATAGGCCAATAAAATTAAGATTGTGCCTGGACAAAATTCCCGGAAAGCTGGAAATCGCCTTAATCTTTCCGTTTTACATCCAAGTATATGAATTCGAAGTTTGTCCCATTTTTCCTGGTGTGCTTCCGACCTGGGACCACAAAAATATCAGAGTTTTGGGCCATTTTTTATTCTTTTGCAAATAAGTAAAAAACCGTTTATTCTACATAAAAAGTTTAAATACAAGAATTGTAGAGGACAAAATTCTGCGTTTATTGAGTACCTTCTGATAAAGATACTTTGAATAGTAATTGATTTATGGTAAGTTAAATAAAAGGTTTTGGCGAATTCCTCTTTTAGGGAAAGAGCTATTACTGTAGGTCTCATGGTAAGACCTAAGCCCGAGACCATGATAACTTTTAGTTTTGGGGCCCTCAGAAGCTAAAAACACCATTCGTTCGAATTTCCATAAATATGTATATACATGTATATACGTATATAAATATATATATCTATATATTTGTTAGCTCAATAACTCTCGTAAAAATGGTCCAATCTTCTTGAAATTCAGCACAGACTTGTAAAATAGCAATTATTTTAACGAGTTAAAAAGTCAGCCTGATCGGACCATCGGAAGGGGGGGGTTATGGGTAATTATTCCCTAAAAATGGAGTTTTTCGGATTTTTCATGAAGAAAAATCGAAATAATCTGATTTTGGTTTACACCATTGGACTCAGCTCGAAAAAACAAATAAAATAGTATTTTGAATCATTGCTCTATGTCCATTGGTTCCCGAGATACTAAAAGTGGTAAACAAAGTACGTTGTCCCAATGTTAACCTTATGGGAAATAAATAAAATTGTACATCTCGCTTATTCCTCAACATATCCTAATAAAACTTGGTATATGGCTTCATCTGGCAAACCTACGTACTCACTTTCCCAATGTTAACCTTATGGGAAATCAATAAAATTGTATAGTCTGCTTATTTCCAATATATCTTAATAAAACTAGTTATGTGGCTTTATCTAGTTAAGGTCCACTTGATTATAGTCTAAAATCCCCAATTTTATAGATTCCTGAGGCAGCAAACCTGCGTACTCATCTCCACAATGTTGACCTTTGGGAGAAAAATAAACGTGTGTAGCTTGCTTGTTTCTCAGCATATCTCGTTGAAACTCAGTACCATGTGGCTCAATATAGTTTGGATATTTTGAATTATACTCTAAAATCTGCTATTTTTACAATTTCCTTGTCAGGAAACCTGCATACTCACTTATACCATGTTATTATGTTGAATACAGTGATGCCAATAATACCAGAAAACGAAATTAAAACATAAAAATCTTACAAGTTTTCACAATTGATGATAAAACATGAAAAATACCCCTGTTGCAGCAGACCTGCATACTCAACGGATTCAAAATGCTCAAATAAGTGTTTTAGATAAAGCCTCGTACCAAATAAAATCAAATTATGTCCGTAAATAAGCATGCAAACATATTCTCCTTAAGAATAACATGGTATAAGTGAGTATGCAGGTTTCCTGACAAGGAAAATGTAAAAATAGCAGATTTTAGAGTATAATCCAAAATATCCAAACTATATTGAGCCACATGGTACTGAGTTTCAACGAGATATGCTGAGAAACAAGCAAGCTACACACGTTTATTTTTCTCCCAAAGGTCAACATTGTGGAGATAAGTACGCAGGTTTGCTGCCTCAGGAATCTATAAAATTGGGGATTTTAGTGACTATAATCAAGTGGACCTTAACTAGATAAAGCCACATAACTAGTTTTATTAAGATATATTGGAAATAAGCAGACTATACAATTTTATTGACTTCCCATAGGTTAACATTGGGAAAGTGATTACGTAGGTTTGCTGCCTCAGGATTATATAAATTTGTAGATTTTATGCCATAATCAATTAGACCTTAACTAGATGAAGCCATATACCAAGTTTTATTAGGATATGTTGAGGAATAAGCGAGATGTACAATTTTATTTATTTCCCATAAGGTTAACATTGGGACAACGTACTGTGTTTACCACTTTCAGTATCTCGGGAACCAATGGACATAGAGCAATGATTCAAAATACTATTTTATTTGTTTTTTCGAGATGAGTCCAACGGTGTAAACCAAAATCAGATTATTTCGATTTTTCTACATGAAAAATCCGAAAAACTCCATTTTTAGGGATTAATTACCCATAACCCCCCCCTTCCGATGGTCCGATCAGGCTGAATTTTTAACTCGTTAAAATAATTGCTATTTTACAAGTCTGTGCTGAATTTCAAGAAGATTGGACCATTTTTACGAGAGTTATCGAGCTAACAAATATATAGATATATATATTTATATACGTATATACAGGTATATACATATTTATGGAAATTCGAACGAATGGTGTTTTTAGCTTCTGAGGGCCCCAAAACTAAAAGTTATCATGGTCTCGGGCTTAGGTCTTACCATGAGACCTACAGTAATAGCTCTTTCCCTAAAAGAGGAATTCGCCAAAACCCTTTATTTAACTTACCATAAATCAATTACTATTCAAAGTATCTTTATCAGAAGGTACTCAATAAACGCAGAATTTTGTCCTCTACAATTCTTGTATTTAAACTTTTTATGTAGAATAAACGGTTTTTTACTTATTTGCAAAAGAATAAAAAATGGCCCAAAACTCTGATATTTTTGTGGTCCCAGGTCGGAAGCACACCAGGAAAAATGGGACAAACTTCGAATTCATATACTTGGATGTAAAACGGAAAGATTAAGGCGATTTCCAGCTTTCCGGGAATTTTGTCCAGGCATGACCAATTTTTGATCTAATTTTACTGGCCTAATAGGAAATTTTTAAAGATCATATTTTTTCCTTAAGTTACCTTTACATCGAAATAGTTTTCATATCTGTATTACACAACAAAGTGTTGTGTTTACAGTATGTGTGAAAGTACAAATTTTATTCCGGGAACGACTAGCTTCCAAGTACGAAGATAGGAGAGAACGACTGTTACCAAAGTTAGTCGTCTCAAAATAAATATAAACTATTTAAAGAAATACTAAAAAAATGAAGAGGAAGAAGAAGTTTGTCGTAATTGAAAACAATCAACCTCCAAAAATGGCTTTGTGGCATTCAGTGGTTTGTGTTAAGACGCGAGTTTACGTTGCATTTTTTTTTGCAAATGATTCCTATTCCAACACGACATCAATATTTAACTGGTTTTCTCTATACATCAAGGTAATTTATTTTATCCACTATCTATTATAACGGAACAGAACACCCATGTTTTTACATGTAACCTTGAACGACGCAAGGCCCCAGACAGTCTGGGAGGGGGGGGGGGGGTTGGCTACGGCCGAGCACCCTCGACGTCATGTACACTGTACACTCCACGAGAGGTGTCTCATTACAAGCCGTAACAAGCCCGGTGGAGGCTGGGGCTGGAGAGGGGGACGTGCCCAAGTGGCCGCGACCCCGGGCTTGACACCATCTTGGCGCCCCTCGACCCTGCGACCGCCGCGGAGTTGTAACTTTTACTGGGGATTTGTTTCAGTAAAGAGTAATTGTTGATAAGCTGTAATTGATTTGGTCTACGTTCAAGTTAAAATCTATCACTCAAAGCAAAATATTGTATTGTAGCAACACAATGTATAATTTGTATTAAAAACTGCAGAATAAAATTAAATTCCAAAATTCTATTAAACAGGATTTAATTTGTTTTTTTTTTTAACGCAACCCATTTTTAAGAATGAATACTCCATATATAAAGGTGAAATGAGTATTGTTTTGACAATCTTTACATTTTATACAACCTATTATTCAAGTTTGATCACATTCAGCTTACATTGTGTTCAAACAATCCGCCAATGATATTCACACAAAGTTGTGCTTTCTCCATCAAATTCCTGAACACGTTTTGCAAAGTACCTCTTTGAATTTCTTGTGTTAAATTTGTTATGTTTGTCTGAGGTATTGAATATCCTGTGAATTGTTTTCGTAGGCCTTATTTATCCCCAAAGAAAATAACATAGCGGGGTCAAATCCGGGGATCTTGGGAGGGAATAATCCTTCACTGATAAAATAAAGTTTTGGGTTGCGTTTAAAAAAAGAACACCTTGTACAATTTTATCAAAAGCGAGAAGGTTGATTCCGAAGTCCAATATATAGATTTTCTTTATCGTGAGCGATGTGTATTATTTGAAAAAGAAAACTCATCCGCATAGTAACAGGCACGATACAAAAGGAGATACTTTAATAACAATTTAGAGAGTAAGGGATTAGTTTAAGGGTTTTTATGTACATATACAATTATCAAAAGAGATCGTTAATGATAATTTATCATAGTAGGTTTATAAATGAATAACAATACCGCCCATATCAATCGGGTATTCAATAGGTCTGTACAATAAGGCACAATGTATTTAAGGCACAATGTATGGTGTAGAAAGGCCACCGGCCTTTCTTTAATTAATGCGACTACTTTACGGTTATAATTAATTCTTTAAAAACAGAAACTAATCACACTAAATTAAATCAAATATTTGTATTTCAAAGGTAAATCTACAATATTGCAATACAATTATTATATTACATTAATTCCCCGAATAGATTTTAATTCCATGATCGGGGAGTGAGTTTATATCAGCGCACTTAATCAGTATTGAAATATTGCACAGTTCACAAAATATTCACTCATACAGATAATGTTTTGAGTTATGTAATAAACAATACTGATTAAAAAAGAAATTAAATAAACAAAATATATCATTGATGAATGATTAATCTATAAATATACGATCTACAAAATTAATCTAAGATTTATGACGTGCCTGCAAGTATTAAGTTGACCTGTGCCTTGAGGCCTTTGGTTTATCGCTTGGTTTTCCTACATAGCCCCTGAAGAACCAATGTATGTAACTCCAGTTTTTCATTAAAATGAGAAGCAAAAAAATAGATGTAAGAAAGTAAGAATCTTGAGAGATCCGTTGATACTTACGATTAATTTTAACAACACTTAAGCGCTAATATTATTTCGTTTTATGAAATAACTATTTTTCAAAGAAAAACTACACTATAATACTGTATATCCACAATGAATTTGACCTGGGTAATGTAATATAATTTTTAACGGAATCTATAGCAAATAGGACGACACATTCAGACGGCGAGTAGGCCGGGGAGGAGAATACATTCTACTCAGCAAATACCCTCAGATAAGATCCAAGAGTCGCGGCGCGGGCTGAGAGCCCCTCTTGGAGGCTTTTGTTCGAGGCGCCCGCGCCCGTGAGGCGATCCTTTCGACTTAATTTGACCACACTTTATTTGGTGTCATTCTTCTACAAGACGATACATATAATTAATTTTAAAGCATTATAAGCAATAATGTTTATTTGCTTTGTTTATAGTTTATAGGCCTTAAATCCCGATATTACCCATGTGCAAGATAACAAGTAAAACAGTAATGTTAAGATTAATTCTTAAAACATTGAAAGACGTATGATATTTTCATATAAGTTTTGCCTTCATTCACAGAAACCCTTTTCTTTTAATATATTCTCTAATATTTCATCTTTAATGAAGAATTTCATGGTAGCCTTTGGTTTCTGTGCACTTCTAATTACGAAAATGCCTACTTTATAAACTTAATATTTTTTACAAAGGAAAAACCTGGCAGTAATACAGAGAGGCAGTGTTCTCAGAATCGTAACTCTAAATACTACAAAAAATTTGTTTATTAATAAAATTCTATCAACATGATGTTTTTAAACTATGTAATTTAACTTTTTTTTAAATCTGGGGCTATGTATCTTCAGTTTACTGTATTCGAATAAACACCATAACAACAACGAAGCATCATTAATGAAAAAAAACACTACATAAGGGCGCATATAGTAACGCTGGGAGAGTGCAGTTTGACTCGCCGTCTACACGTACTTAGCTTAACTCGTTAAATATTCGTTTTCCTCCTCTTAACGACGCTGTCAAGCAGTCATTAGTGTTCCCAACTCTGAATGTATTTAAAAGACTTTCTGTTGCAATAAGTAACTTTTTAATTGCAGCGTTGGTTTATAAGAAACAAGATCTTTGACTAGTGTTTTACAAACTTTCTAAGGTAATATGATAAATAGGAGACAGTACTGTTATTTATTACCCCGCAGTGTAAGGGTGATTGCAACGGCCTTACGTACAGCAGTTCTTTGATGCGACTCAAAACACTCCCAACCACCTTGAATAGATTAATTTAGATTTTAATTTAGATTTCAACATTAATTTATATTTTAAACCTTACGTTGAATACTAGCTTCTAAATGAAGTGTATTTAGCAGAATGTATGAGAATGCATTTTGGGATGGTTGCAGTTCGAAGACAAACAATTGTCATGCATTTCGATTAAAAAAGAATAAATAAAGCTGGTTTAAAATACTACTCTTTAAGTTTATCCTTTTACCGTAAAAGCAGGACAAACACAGCTTGGATAGATCCCCTGGACGGAGGAATATTAATTGCTCTAATTGCATAAACTCCAAATAAACTGAACGTACGCTATTTACTCAAGCAAATAGTGCTTGTTTGCAATGACAAAAACTAGTCAAGAATTATTCTTTGAGGGTATTTAGATGAAAATGAAAACTTACAATAAATATTTGCTAAGGTAATGAAACATGTAATTATGTAATAAAACATTAAATGGCACAAACACTCCACCATAGTCTCATGGGAATCGTTATGTTCCAAGGCTAATTATTTAAACTCACCAAAGTAGGGGAATAAATATTTTGATAAATTACCAATAATATACTCTTCTCTTATTTTAAACTCAATAAACTCTAATGTAGAGTTTTGTGGGCTATAAAAAGAGCAAGAAAGATTACTCTAGAATATGTTGAATATTTCCTTTAATTTTTTTATCCTCAGAATTTCAAGATATTTTATCAGTTAACAAAACTAAACCAAAAACAACAGTGGATTTTATCTACGACCATTGCAATAAGCACCAATTATGGTATTACAATAAACATTATAATGATATACATTAAAACACCAAAAACTATGCAGTACTCTAATGACGACTTTAGAGTACTGGAGTCACTTTAGAGTACTGGTTCTAGACCAATGAGAGCTCGGCATTTGACGGAAGTAGTGTCATAATAACAATTACGCAATTCGCACATCAGCTGATTGTTGCATTACGATTCATGTTTGAGTTGACTTATCCCATCAGCTGATTGTTCCACAACGATTCATGGTTCAGTCTGCTTATTTGCCTAACCTCAAATTTTAGTTGACACCTATTCCATCATTATTAAAAGTCATGAGTTTTGTTTAACTTCGGGGAAATTTTGTTGTATATTGTTGGTCGTAGATAAAATAGTGTAGGCAACGATTGTATTATGCCTTTAAGCCACTCGTGAGATATTTAGAACACTCGCTTCGCTCGTGTTCTAACTTACATCTCACTCGTGGCTTAAAGACATTCATTATACAATCGTTGCATAAACTAGTATTTTATATTTTATGGAATATTTTTACGCAGCTACAGTATTATAGTAAGCTTTTTAATTGACTGTACTATCTTGGTTGCAGGTATGTTGAACACGTTGTACACGTAAACGGAAGTATGATAAGTAAGTATGTTATTTAAACGTAAATTGTTGGTTCTAAATACTTAAAATACTACTCTAAACATAATATTCTTATTGTTGTTTAAGCGATAAAGAACTAATCATTGAAAACAAGTTACCCATGCCAAATGTGTCTCAGTGGGATTCATCGTGGAGGAAAATAATTGCAACGTATAAGGGAGTGGTAATCCAGGAGATCGGAAGGCAAGTCTGACTACTCTGCAAATACTCCAAGATAAGACCTGTTAAAGAGTCTAGCAGTCGCCGGATTTTAAGTGGGGGGAATGTTGAAGAGACGAAGAGGAGGAGGGAAACTCCACTTGCCTCGCTTTATTCCTGTGATGGGGTTTCACGCTTTTGGATTTGGCCTCTCTTTGGGTTGATTTTTACATCCCTACACAGCGCGTAAAATTAACATGCCTCTAGAAAGTTTGGAGACCATTAAAGCCTGTATAATTATGGGGTTGGGTTTTTCTTAGAGTTTATAAACTTCTGTGTTGACTGTGTCGTCTTAGTTACTCTATTTTTTTAGATGCTAGAATGATGTCTTATACAGTATGTTACATACAAACATTATTGTAAGTTTAGTTTTACTCACATTTATTAAAAATGTGACCTTTACTCAATACTATTTGTTGATTTTTTTATCAGGCCCGTATTACAAACGGAAAGAGAGCGGAAATACATGCCAATAGTTAGTCTATATTATAAATGCTTGAATATTGAACAGTGTATTTTGTATTATATGTATACCTATACATGTTTGATTTTAAAAACACCAATTTGGTACACAGAATGTATATTTTTTAAGTTGTTGCTGAAAACTTAAAAATCAAGAGCTTAAATTATAAAACCATTCCGAGTAAAACTAAGATAAAAGCCTTTGATATTCCCTTGATACATTAGGAGTAGTTGTAAACTTAGTTCGTGAACTTTTATTTACTGTTATCGAATCATAAACTAAAAAATGCAAGTATTTGAATACTAACACAAAATATAAGTACTAACACGAATAAAAATTATTGCTTTACATTTAGGCCTGATTTCAGCAAGCATCGGTTAAGGGTCGGTTAATAAATAGTTTGTTAAAGTTAGGAAAATAGAATTAAACAGCTGATAAAATTAAACTAACTGAGCCTTAACGGCGGTTTAACGTTTGGTGAAATCAGGCCTTAATAACTTGTTGTTAAATTAAAACCATCAAAAAGCAGTATGTTACTGATTTAAAGTGTATGTTGTTCTATTGATGTTATCTGAGGATTAGTAGGCCACGCAGCACAATATTGTTACAGCAACCAAACTTTACAGCCACACTCAGTGCACCACCTGTACACCGCAGTTACATTTACCTTCATGTTTAAGTGCAAACACATTAATCTCAGTTTAACCTGTGTTCATTCTTTAAATCCTAAATAAAATGACTGTACAATTATTTGATTTTCATATTGAAATTACCTTAAAAATGGAATATAATATGAACTTTTGGTTTTGCTTTATAGCTCATCTAATGCAGAATTATTTATTAACAATTCATCCACAATTTTCATTTAATGACTTAATAGTAAAATTTTATTAATTTGTCAGTTTGAAAAATTATAAAATATTTTAGAAATGAAATATGCAACTTATAAATTCTTAAAAACTGTAAATAAAAAAGGTCCTGCCAAAATGTGTTACAAAGTTTGGGTATTTATAAAAATATGGCATATAGTAAGTTTTATTTTTGTAATATAACAATGAAAAAGACAGATGTCTTACTCGATTGAAAATGACTATATTATAAATTTCCGTAAACGATAGATTTATTTAGAAATTGTGACGTAATGTGAAAATTTTTTTAAACTATCTAAAGCTAATTAAAGGAAGAGATATTACGTTGGAAGAATGTTGTATTATTTGTATCATGTAGTATAATGTATTACATATGACTATGTATTTAATCATATTGTAATTGATTAAATAGGACTACTCCTCACTCGACATAAAATTTAATTTCAATTCAGCATATTTTTACATAAACCCCTTGTTACCTCTGAGTTAAAAAACATAAATTACTTACATTAAAACTTTCCCCAATATTGTGACACTGCGGTCACGATAAAGGGAATGATTTATTTGCCAATTATTTATCGCGTGTCGCGAACGATTGCGCCGTCACTCACGGCACTCTGCATATGAAATGTCTGACGTGATAAAAAGCCCGGTTACTCCGGCGAGTGCATGAACATTAAAACGGCTAATCAGGCCCTGTATCAATCAGCAGGCCGCTGTCGCAGTGGCATGTCGCAGGGCATGGCGGCAGCATGGCCGCGGTGTGCCGTGACCGCTCGCTGCTTTTAAAATAATTACCCACCCGCCCGGTCCGCGAAACGTTTTAATATGGAAATTTAATTTACAATGCAAATATTATGTGAAAGTCTTTCCAGTTTTTCATTATTAAAAACCATTTTTTGCTTATAGATGTAGCTATTATGAAAGTGGAACTGTTAAAAATTGTTTGATACATGCGATTCATAACATGATGTTATGATGTGTAACTGTCGTATGATGTATGCATTGTTGAATGCAACGACACTATTAGTGCGAAATCATGGTTTCCATACGGCAGTGGTGCATGTACTCTATGGAATCGTAGTAAAATTGGTTAATAAACCAACCAACCCATACGTTTAACATTGAATAGAAGGTTCAACCAATTTACAAAATCGAAACACAAACGAAAAACGTTTGCAATGTAAAGGTATGTTTTACACAGTGATTAACATATTTTGATTAAAAACTGACCTTAGTAGTGAAATTTTAATCCAGTTTAAATGGTCTGTCACTCTGATATGTAGTGGCATTAACGTGAGAGTTCGCTCAAATTATTTCAAATTAAGGAACCAATTCGTAGGTAATACTTTATTTGAGCCAATACTCTGGCAGAAGCATAAAGCACAGTAATTGATCGGGATCCTCATAGTTTACAATATTTATTTGAGATTGCATTGGAACGATTGGTGTTTTAATAGACCCCATGCAGCCACATTGAAACGTGGAAGGAGTTAAATCTATTTAACATTACAGCAACGCTAAAAGAGGCACAGACAATAAAATCTTTTCCCCTCCAATTCTCCTACGGTACAGTTACTGCAGAATACAAGTTGGAGTGTACTTTATATTAATAACGTATGTTTCATGCACGTTAGCCTATCAAATCTAGTTTCAACCAGTTAGACGCTACAGAATTACAAAATATGCTCCCCATTAAAGGCAGGGCGGACGCGGTGGCGCTGTAGCCTGGGTTATTGCTACTTTGCCACTCCCTAACTACTCTGTCAACAGCCACATACTTTTTCTGGAATGGATTCTGGATCTTATAACAATAAAAGTCTTCTATGCCGTTGCTCCCATATTTTTATAACTATCTACGTCAGTATTTTTCTCTTTTTATGTCTTCTCAGACGGCGAGTCTGAAAATCCTTAATATGATATTAGGATTTAGTTTTGTTTGTTTACATCATTGCTATTTGAGAAGCTTTTAAGTCAAGTTCTCCATTTAAGATCTCCCTCTCTAAAATTATTTTGTGTCGTAGAATAAAAACCTTCAAACATTATAAGTTAATGTCCACATCAAAAAAGAATAGTCAAATTTCAGTTGAAGGAACGACTGCAACGGTTTTGTTGAAAAATATGGGTGTTCATACTATGGGCGTTCATGTTCATACTCTTTAAACACGATGACAAGTTACATTAGAAGCAAGTTCGATGACAAGGGTAGCGAAATGCGTTATGCCAGATGTTGTAAAGTTACATCGGGTTTGTTGACATGGACATATTGCGGCCATCAGTGGGACGACTAGAGTTCCACAGTTGAGACGAATGCCTCGTTTAGCATTATTCCTGTCTGTTTGGTTGCCTTTTACAAGGTGTAAAATTAGTTGCAGTTTTAAACGATCTGGAGCTTTAACATGTAGAAATTGGCTAAATGACGTTAGCCTATTGGAATTTAGCCAATTGGCTAAGTTGGCTAAATTATCTTGGTTGTAATGGAATTTGCCAGAAAGATAATAATGCCACTAATGCCACAACCTAAACATTTTATAGGACATTATAGTACTTTCTTTGTTGTTGTTTTCTTACTGTTAAATTAAACCAAATTTGCTACGAATTTTTCAATTTTGTTTATTACTTATACACCCAATTATCGTAAAACACAAGTAGGCTATAATATCTTATTTTCTGCCTATAAAATGTATATAACTTTTAACGTAATTCGACATGATGCTTTGTACAATCAATTTCATAAAGCCTGGAATTATAAGGTGATTACTTGGTAGGTATGTAAACTTCGTAAACATACCTGATCTAGCCCTATTTTGAAAAAGATTTTTACTTCACTAAGCAGGATACTGTGATGCGAAGAGGTTCGCCTCCTCGACAAACAATCGATGATAAGATCTATTAAGGTTCAGGGGCTGAAGGGGGGGGGGGGGGGAGCAGGATAGTGTACATACTTGACACGGTTTGTTTAAGCTGCAAGTAACTTCGTGTATCTAAATTTGAAATCCACCAGACTATAATATATTATAAGTGAATTATGAAATACAAATAAAATATGGAAATTAAAATCGTTGGTGTTACTCTGAGTAATTTAATTGAACTTCCAGGAATATTAGGGTTAAACATAATGTTAACTCTCAAATGGGGAAAATATTCTATTTATCCTCTTTTGCAGAATAGAGGATGAAGTATTGCTTTCAGCCACGTATTTTTTTCATCAGAGTCATACTTGGAATTATTAATTTTCCAAACTCTAGCAATAAAACAAAGCTTTTGGTTAAAAACCTTTTTAATAGTCTGTCAAAGTTTAATAACAACTTTTTCATTTTCGTAGTTTTGCGCCGTACACGAGTATTTCGTGTACTTACTGCTGATCAATTAAATAAATCCCAAAATTAAGATAATGCTAGCTTTTATTAAGTTACATCTATTCAGTAGCTTGATAAGAGGCATTTTCAAACCTTTAGGCAAAAGACAGTGTAAGGACTAATATTTTGGTATCCCCCTATGATTCCCGAGATTTTTTTCGCATTTAAGCGTGAAAGTTTGAACTTATTGATGCAGTATCGTAGTTTTGCGGTCAAGTTTTAACAGCGTTTAGTCACGGAGTTTGTCGTGTCGCTTACTGTTACTCATGACTGTAAATGACTTTTATTATGGGCGGTTGCTTTCTTTGAAACATTTAGCATAAGTACAATTACATAATAAAACTATAAGTACACGTCATTATCATTTGCGAGTCCGTGTTCGTTGATGGTTTTCCACATGACCTGCCTGAACGCGATGTCAATGCGTTGCAGACATGGAATCAGTTGCGCTAAAGTCAGTGGTTTTGGATTTCACAGCAAATCTTTTGTCTGATAATGAAATAATGCTATATTCAGAATGCATCTCAGACTTCGATTTTTTCGACTGTTTTCATGTTGTAGAATAAATAGTTGTTCTAATTACTTTTTAGGTAAGGAATTTTTGGCCCGATAACATACACTTTTTCCAAAACACCCATCCATGCAAGCGAACTGTCATTACCTTTTTTTATGTTCGACTAGGCTATAGTTTCAAGTCAATTAGAAACAATTTAATTGTTTTCCTACCACTTCATTGAAATAATCACATTGCCACACATGTAAACAGTACGTACGAAAATCGGTTCATTTCCGCTTTCATTTCATTCCCGCTTGCAAAAGCAGGCGGTAATGTACATTACCGCTCACTAAATCTGGGTTACTTGAAATGTAGAATAGGTTAAGGTGGAAAACAAGGGAGATAACTATGACGTCAAACACCACAGAACAGTTTCTATTGGTCAGAAATCCCATGACACTCACCGTATTCTAAATTCTAGTTGCCTTGTTCTAAACCAGCTGTTTTCATTGTCACCGTTTTTATCTCAACTTCGTTCTATCCGGTTCGTTCCCATAGAATAAGCAAACATAATCTCAATGATCTTTTGTGAATATGTCGATTATTAAGTTAAACTGTTTAAATAATGGTGGTGAGAAAAATATTGTGAGTATTACGAGCACAAATAGTCCGCACCCAGTTATTGGCCGCACCCAGCTAACGCTTCGTGCGGCCATCTACAATTCTCGAGCGGCAATGACATACTTTGCGCTCTCACACAAGTAACTATTCTTAGATGACATCTAAATCTATCGGAAACGGAATATCATCCTACTGACCAATGAACAATTACATTTAAAGACTCTTTAGTTGATTAACATTGTGTGATCTCGCTGCATACTGCTAGTTTACAATATTCAGGGGCTCGTCTGGAGGGGGGGGGGGCGGAAGGGCGTCGACCGAGCAGATAGATTGTTATCGTCGCCGCCACACCCTCCGCTCCGGCCCCTACCTGGCGCAACCACTTACTTATTTAGGGAGCAAAGGTCGTAGGGTAAGTTTGTTACTGCCTTAGTGACTTTGAAGTTAATTAACTAACTTAAATTCTGGAGGCAAAGAAAACTGTTTTACATACGACTTCGGTTCGATAGTATTGTGGAAGCCATAGTATATATCATGATAACATTTAACTAGAGGGAAGATTTTAAATTAAACATTGGAAACTAGATTAAGAAGAAATTTTTTTGCAGCACAGTATTTTTAAAACTGCGTTATATATTTTTTCATGGTCTAATTAGAGAATTATATTTTAAAATTAGTAAACTATGAAATTCCCACCTGGATTTAGGACTCCTTTGGTTTACTATTCCAAAAGATGACCTTCCCAAAAGATGAGTTATAAAATTATAGTAAAAACTAGTAGATATACCTGCAGCTTCGCCTACTGAAAGGAATATTTGTGTCAAGTTTCATGGTCCAAAGTCTTATAGCTTTTGGAAAAGTAAGCATTGAAAGCTAAACATGGGCGCGATTTTGAATTTCATAATATACCATATTCAAGCCTTATGAAAGAAAGTATTGCAAAACCCTTTCTTAGTACGCATCTAGAGCCTGTAGAGAATATTTGTGCCAAGTTTCATGGCTCTACGCCTTATAGTTTTTGAGAAACTGCGATCAGTCAATGGGTTTTGGCTTTTATATACATAGATTGAAAACTTTTTCGTCCGATTCATGAAGTAGTTCTTACTGTGCAGTCGTTATGTCCTCAAATAGTTTTTGAAATCCCTAAATTCTGTAAAATAATTGTATTTAAATTTTCTTATCGTAAAATTATTTTTTTATAAATTTTCTAATAAAAAACTATTTAGAAACTTATTCTAGGCTAACACATTCTTCTTCTTATTATTATTAGGTTTATAATCATTCTAATGTTAGTTCATTATTAAATTCAAAGAAATTTATATCAAAAATATGCATCATTATTATGTTCGTAACAAAATCAGCTCTTTTAGGAAAATAATTATGTATTTACTATTTATTTTTCTGTTCTAGAAATAATATTTTTACTTTAAGTTTCCTTTATTACGACTTATTCCAGGGATTGTTATTTCTCATAATAGTATTAGCATAGTTGACTTGGGCACAATGAGAACTTCAGCGGCCCTCTGGACTCGCCGTCACATTCTCATTCAAATTTACACATTTGCATTCTGGTCATAATATTCAGCTGCGTAGCTCTAAAACAATTTGTATAAATTTCGGAAAACTGTTGAACATGTTGCCAGATCTTATGATGAAATAAGTTTTTTCTCTAAGCGAATGCATACATAGTTAACTGAAGCCCTTGAAGTAGCTTAGTTGGTGTACAATGAAGCTTCAATCATCCACATAGAATAAACTTAAAATTCGTGCTTGGAGAAACTACGAGCAATATTTATATTATTACTAGCTGGTAACCCCGGCTTTGCTCGGGAGATTATTTTCTTCTTGTTATATTATTAAACGCTGCATTTTAATAACCATTATTAACTATTGAAACTACACAATAAGTTTTTATATAAACAAATAATACCTAATAAAGCACTTCCAGAATAGTTAAGATGAATCGCTTTTGGACGATCATGTGCTTAAGCCCTAAAAGTCATGTGTCGAAACCCAATAAACATAGTTCACATACTTAATACGTCATGTGAAGAATAATGTGTCTTTGGACATTTCGTTCCTGTTCTATCAAGCAGTTTTTATTATATTTTATATTAGTCAGCTGTTCAAGCTTTATTTAGAGAGGTTGAATATTCTACGATTTTCTTTGACGTTAAAACCTCCTTCCCTTACTGAAAACTAATATCGATACAAATATTTTGTTAGGCAATTAGGTCAACTTATAATTTACCGTCAATTTACTTAAGCCATTTCAAAGTTATCGAAAGCACGCGATCGACTATCGACAACACGCTGGCGTGCTGCAGCGCACCATGTTTATACTGTAAAAGCCGTAACAGCTCGCTGTGCCCTGTGCGTGCTGACAAGTCGTGAGCCCGGCCCGTTAGGTCGATACGTGCTGATCATTCTTCTCCAGCAAAACATTTTTTATTTGGAGTAAAGTTACAAATAAATATACAACCAATTTTGATATCACCAATAATAGTTCCAAGGGATTAAAGGCTAAGTAACTGTAATTCAGCAAGCACGGATTATTAGTAACCATTACAAGTTCATTTTACTTATCGTTAAAAGTTAATGATGTGCACTTTATTGATTATAAATTAAAACACCGTTCGACAATTGAAAATATATTTACATTTATACTGTATTCAAATACAAGCCGGTAAATGTACACAAACGGTGGAAAATAGCGATCGATTTCGATCCATCATGGCGTCCACCCATTTATCCTATTTGCTGCCGAAAGTTCGGTCGAAAAAAAATTCTTGAACGTACTACCAGACTCAAAGTTCACTTGCTCGTTAATCAATATTTGCTATCTTTACATTTTTTTCTTTAAGTATATTCAATTCTTCCCATGCTTTCATTACAGTTAATCCCTTTTTAAAACATTTCATTATCATTTATATTTGAGATCTGCTTCTGTATTTCCTATTTTATTTTATTGTTTAATGTTAATTTGCTTCTGTACGTTCTGTATTCGTCCTTTTTTAACAGAATGGGTGTAACACTGTATAACACTTGGGTGATATGCTCTTGTACAGATGAAATAAACTAAATTATAATTCCTAGACTTAATAATAGATCAACCATGTTTGAATCTTTGATTGCATAACCAAAAAAGAATCTCCAAGTATACTATAATTTTTCACCATAAATCAATCCTCAGTGTTAACAAATATTCAGTAAAAATGAGAATTCTAGAACCTTTTAAGTGACTACACCAATGTTTGTTCCATTATTGGAATTGACAAAACACAAAAACAGGTTTAAAATATTAGTATTGCAGGTGCTTTCAATTCACAACGCATCAAACAATGGAATGTCGGAAATATAATTCTAGATTATAGAGTCTCATTTCATCCAACTCTAACTGATATGCATGTATCAAAACTATAAATCTGCTCGGTGTTTAGCCAGCAACAGTTGGCAAGGGGTCCTCTCGGCGCTCTGGCCGGCTGCCCGCAGTCGTTCTGTCATACTGACAGACGCTGCTCTCGCTTCGCCATTTTTGCGCCAAAAAACGTTTGTTGTGGACATTTTACTACACACAATACAAAGTATGGTGGTGGTATTATACATTAAAATTATTATATTCAAAGAAATCATTAACTGTATACTGTAGAAACAGTTCATTCATATTGCATGGTAATGAATGGTGCCTAATAAGTATCGATGGAAGTGTTTATGTTTACTACTGGAACTAAATTTTTATTTTGATCAGTGCACTCTTGGAACAAAGCAGATTCACTGATAGTCGGATAAAATATTTACCTTTATTTTTACTTTTTAACAGCAAAACCCCATTTAGTGTAATTCATACTCTTAATACCTGTCAACAGCATATCTGAATGACAGCAATGAACAAAGTGCACTAAATAAAGACAACCATTACACAGCTCAATATTTTTTAGTTCAACTGATGATTACACTCCCAATAAAAACAATTATTGCACAGTTAAATAACTGTTGAAAAATTCTGAAGAAAAAACTTTAACGTAAATATATTAAGTAAAAGTCCCTTATTCAATTCTAATATTTTATCCATGAAACCACATAGAATTTTAAAAATATAACTGAGCGGGTCAGATTTTTGTCATGCATCATTACTAAAAAAAATGCGCTGTTATCCAATACCATAGCGGTAATTCTCCTCAGCCGAGCTGATCAATATGGGTGGAAACCTAATTCCGCATTATTCAGCCAACCCACTCGGTGCTTTTACAGTACAAGTAATCTAATCAAGTTGACAAACGATGTTTATTGACAGTCTAGATTGATTGAAGTCCGTTTATTAAGTTCACTTTTTAATATTACCTATAAATCATAAAAAAAAACTCTTTTCTCTATTTTGGCTTGGATTTCCTAAACAATTACCGATTATGCTGGAATGATTTTTTCCTAAGGTTAGTCTATTAATTGATCATGAACCCAAGCAATGCAAGAGAACACAACAATTCATATATTTAGCACCTAGGGCCAAAAATGTGGTTTTGCAAGCTTACGTTTGCAGTTCGAAACGTTGTGAGAAAAATGTAATAGTAATTTCTTAGGTCGTTCCAAGTCGTTTTAATGAACCTGATCTTACAGATGGTTATTTAATCTACCGATGTTTCACTCAAAGGCAAAGGCTGCTTCATTCCATCCATCCGGCCCACGCATCTACTTTAGCATGTGACACCAACGCGTTCAGCCTTATTCTGAAACTTCACGTTCTCTAAATATTTCAACAACTATGCATATCGCTCTCACTTATGGCTAATGTTTTGTTCTACTTAAAAAAAACCTCTTCAAATTCCAATTTGTACGATTTAACGTTTGAATTTTAAATTAATGTATTATTTTACTATTAAATGCATACCAGTAATCTAAAAGTCAAAAGAAAAATATGAAATATGAAAAAACACAGTATTGTAAAGTTGGACAAGAAAGTCTACTGTCTGAAGCAGGAAGTATAATATAAATTAAATGTTTTTTTCTATTGCATTAGCGAAAGCTTCAATGATATCCACAGAAGCTAGAAGATATAAACCTGTTTTTTTATTTAGCGTTTTGTTTATTTATGGGGAAACATAAGTGTCCATTTTTCATATCTCATTTATGATTCTGGCATTCTATCAGAAAGTGTTAGCTACAAAATTATTTTTTGGAAATCATTCAGGTGGTCAAATTTATGGATTCACCTACATTTCCGTTCAACACGTGTTCCAATTCAACTTCGTTTTTTCCTTGACACTTGAGCCCATTTTTAGTAAAAATAACAAGCTGAAGAACAATAATCGCTCAAAGAATTATGTTCAATTAATATTTGATTATAACTTTTACAAAAACTTCACCAAGACCGAGCCCAAGCCAAGCCGTAGGCCGGAAAAGTGGTGGTCGGACGATGCTGAATTTTCTCTGGAACTTTGCCAGGCTACTTTGTGGAATAATTCAGCGTTTAAACCTACAATTTGTGACTTTATATTTTTAATCGGCTAGACTAGCTCCTCTTTTTAACCCTGCATACAACAAATAACTACCGGGTGGTCTTTTCAAATTAGTGCCTCCACTGGCAAACGACTACCCGGAAGTCGTTAGATTTTTTTTGTTTTTACAAGTAAACAGTTCAGAAAAAAATTTGGGATCCATCAATATTGCACTATTGTTCTCTGTAATGTCCCTAAAAATAAGATATGTAATAGTACATAGTGTTATATAGTTATATTCCAGTTATATATTTATACAGTTAAATACAATAAAACATATATACCATTACAGAGATTATTGGCAGCCAGATGCAGGGTTAATTAAAAGTAATTTTAAATAGCTTATAATTTCCTACGAATTATAAACTTGATATTGATGCTAAAACTATATAGCTTATGTTACGTTTTATATCGGAATAAATTCATATTGATGATTTGACATTTATTTGATTCTTTATGATAATGAAAAGTAAGTGTAAAACAATGAAACAGCCTACTTTTATTTGCGATTAATCTAGATTCGGATGATAGATTGCAATATGCCACACAATTAGTGTGATTGGTAGTTCGCCCTGGACAAACACACGATGGCCCTAGTAGTAATTGAATTTCTGTATTCAATGTTTGTTTATTGATGCACCCACCATAAGCTGGAATAACATTTTTCATATTGAGAATTTCCCTGGATTAAAACATTGCAGCAGTTAGAGCAGTGTTATTTTATTAGATCTTTTATTTCTTAATTTTATTGTCTAAAAACAAAAATCTCCATTATACACATTAGGTATTTCAAAGATTTTAGAGCCTTTAAAATGTGTTTGATTACACTTTCACTCTTACACTTTTCTATACTTTCACTATTTCTATACTATTAGACGTTATTTAAACTCAATTAACATTGCCTTATCAATTATTTATGTTTCCACTAAAATTTACACGTTAAAGTAATTAAATAACGGGGATTTAATTTAAAATAAAAGTACATAATTTAAATGTTTTTAGGTTCAACGTGTATAATAAGATGGCAATTAAATTGTGAGTGTTCCCAGAAAGTTGGTACACCACTATTATAATTACTTCATGTTGTACAAACATTGAGGTTTTAGATTTTGAAAAAAGGTCTAAGAAATCAAATGGTATCACAATACCATATTCAATAACACAGTGATAGAACATTTACCTGTTTACAAATATCAGTTTTAAAATACATTACATCCTTCATGAATACATTTCAACCTTTAGAGTTACGAATTTTAGCGCCCAATACTAAATGATAACAATTAAATCTGTTACATTAAATATATTGCAGCTAAAGTTAACTATCAGATTGTGTAGCATGCCTATTTCATATATAATTTACTAGTTCGATAAATACATTATCCATTATAAATACTCAAACTCATAGTTTAGATATTCACAGGATCCTATAATCAAAACGCCCCACTCAGTGCTCTGGATGATTCATTCAGCCATATTTCTGAGTTGGTCTGCGTCCCTGCATCGGTTTCAATAACATCTGTCTTTTGGTTCAGATAAATATTTGTTTCAAGCGCCCGCTTTCCCAAAACAGTTTCCCTGCAGGTTCCTAACTTAAGGTTTACATTGGAGTTTCCATTAAAATTTGTATAAAAATACAAATTTTATAATTAAATCAGGACCATAGTTTTTATGATAAATAATCAAAAGTTTATTTTATCATTAAAGTCAAATGAATAAATAAATATACTTATTTGCATGTATTGTTTGAAGTACTCATTGTGGGAAAAATCATTAAATAATTTGAATTGATATAAAAATCAGCGTTAAATAAATCTTTTTTTCTTTCACAAAAATCTGAAAACCAATTTTTCATGAACAGGAATAAATATGTAAATTTAGGTTGTCGGAAAATACGTTTTCTCTTATGCTTTGGTCAAAATCTCATCCTGTTTTGGCGAAGATTCATTTTAGTGGTCCTCTAAGCGTTTTAGTTAAATACAAAATCGGAATAACGAGTAACAACGAGGAGCAAATAGGCAACCGAACGGTAACATGGTACTCGTGATGTATATATAAATGTGTTTACCAGAAACAAATAGTTATTTATTTGTGTGGAGGGGTCAAAGTACAATATTGTCTTACGAATGAAAATTTCGGCACCTGGGCTAGTCGAGGGTGACAATTTTCACGAGGAAGACAATGTAAGTTATTCCCGGAATACACACAATACTTTCCCCCCACCGGTACATGAAAATAAATACACAATATAAGAATGAATGTTGTACTTACACGAATAACACGATTTAGCAAACAAGTTTTATTGCATTGATTATCATAGCCTAAGAAGATTAACTGTCACAACCTGAGCCGCGTTCACAATTGAACTCGTCTTCCGCTCCTGAAATAAGCAAATGCCTGTAATCAGTTTCTATCGCCTGCATATATCTATTGAGCTTCAACATACTTATTTGCAAGTCTGATATTTGAAGGAATTCGCTTTTTTAATCGTTGATTTCAATTTTATTCTTATGTATTTATCTTGTCCCCCGCCGGGGGACAAAGTAATCACTTTGCTACCGCTATAGACAGTATTATTTTACTCACTCATTGCAGGGCGTAAAAAGCGTCTAAACATAGCAGGTGGGGGAAAACAATATTATTCTATATTATTATTCTTTGGTCACTGGTATTTACTACAAAACTTTAATCTAGCCTATTAATTTTACCTATTTGGTTTTGCCTTAAAGATATCGACTATATTATCATAATTATTTAATTGGCAATTTCGCGTATTTAGGATGATAAGTTGTTTTTTTAAGGAGTTATAAATTATTGATACTGCCCTTTGCCACTACTTCATAGAAGCAAGAACAGTAGCAAATGTTGGGGATGGGAAGGCATGCTGCAAAGAAGGGCGGTAATGTAATATTGTTTTGGAATTACAAAGACAGTGTTACTAACAAAGGCATCGTAATTAATAAGGCTCAACCACCCTTAGCTGGCTTGGCGCATGGTGGTTTACTATGTATACACAATGAGGCAATTTCTTTTTTAAAGCCTTTCTGGACGTTAGCATCCTTCACAGTATTTATTTGTTTTTTGTTTCTCAATAATAAATTAAATAAGACATGTTTCTAATTCGAATCTAGAACCTACGATATAATATATGTAGCGGTTTTAAAATATGTGAATCGTAAGTAACATAAATAGACTAATAAAAAAAACTTTATACTAAAAAGTCAATAATAGTAGACTTTGACGAAATTGCTGACATCATCCCCGCAAAAAAAAACCTAAGATATATATATTTATATATATTTCATTTCAAAAAATGACTTTCAAAAAAGGCAAAATTATAAAAATTAAAGAATGTTTTTCTATTCATTAAATAATGTTTTTTTAACAATTAATCCTGTGATAAACACCCAGTTTTTTTTATTTGTTAAATTTCATATTTTCCCTTCGAATACTCTTATAAACAGTTGAATCCTACTTCGTGCGTGGATATTATTAACATTTTCATCACCTCTGTTATTGTTACCCATATTTTATTTATTTTTGATACGAAAAAATCAGCAATCACTCCGGTTTTTATTTGCCACCAGAATCGAAAGATATTCTTTAAGGTGAAAGTAATACTTCATTAAAAATTTTTTTAAATAAATGTAGTTTAGTCATGTTGGTATTTGAAGCATTAAACCTATCATTCACTGAGAATTTCATATTTTTACTAACGTTTCTAGCTGTCGCCCATGACGTCGATTTACACTCTACAAATAAAATCTAAAGTGCCTACTAAATTGTGTCAGTAACTGTACTTTACAACTAGAAAGAGTAGGTAATGTCAGGTTATGAGTAAAAAAAAACACATCCTCTCAAATTTCACGGTGGGCTTTCTGAACACAAGTCGAGAAAGTTTGCTTTTAGTTAAGGTCATATTGTATTATTATACAAGACATCAAAATTTTTCACTATAAAAAATGTTTAATATCGTTGACACATTAATGGAACTAGTTCAAAAACGACAATTTATCTTATGTATGACGTCATATATATATTCAATTTTCACAAATTAAACAATAATTTATCATTAATCGAATAAACCAGTTAATAAAGTATATTTAATTGTTTGACGAGGGGAATGTTTCATTAGATGGAACAAAGGTATGTAGAGAACAGCTTGTAACAACGTTGTAATATTGCCTATGTATTACTAAGACGGCGTTGCAAACAATGGCATTTAATTAATAAGGCTTAACCACCTTTTGGTATCGTGGTGCTTGATCTTTCTCCATTAACTGAATCTCTATTACGACATTTAATATTTGATTATTTATTCAGTTTAAATATTTTGTCTGAAAATAAAAATTTATCTTTTTTACCCACCCATTGAGGATCTGCAGTACCTCTCGCAATCTTGGATTTTAGTCTGACAAGAACAATGCTAAATTGCTTGGAAAATGCCTTTTTTTACTAAAATCAAACTATTGCATTAAATTGCATGGATTTTATTTTGGTATATGTTCTTCTTAGTCGTATTTTTATCTTTTTCAACCGTGAAGAAAAGTGTTCGGAATATGTTTATTTTGTTGCAAAAATATCGATATCTAATTTATAGATTTAAGAATATAATTTTAACTACTTAAAAAGCTATTATGAAACTCAAATTTTTATCATATAGCTCACTAGGTCACATAGTTCAGTTTTACAACTTTGAAAATAACACCAAAAACGTGTAGTGAATATTTTAAATCAACATTGTTCCTCTGGAATATACACTCAAAAGACTTTAGGGACTGCAAACACTTAATATATCTCCATTTAACTATCGGCGTTTTTGCAGATTATAGAAATAAAAATAATTAATTAATTGTGATAGTACAATCATTGTGACTCGGTTAGGAAGAAAGTTTGTAGCAGTATTCTACATAGGACTACATGTCAACTCTCAAAAATAGTTATTTTTAACCACCTTGAGAGAGAGAGAATGAGAATGAGAGAATGAGAATGTTTATTTTCCTTTAAGCTACATAGTAATAGGCATCGTCAATCAACTAATTACATAGGATTCATGCTTAAACAACTCGCAGGAACAGTCAAATCAGAAATTCAAAAAATACATGTCCAAAATTACAAACAATACAAAAATATTCATCTAGCAAGAAATTTTTAAGAATATTTAAAAATGCTATGCTATGCTGGCACACCATGCATAAACAATCATGCAGCAGGTTGAATGCAATTACAGAGAAAAAAAATGCATAAATTGATTGATTCTTAATATAGGCAAGTTAAATATAATACATGCATATGCTGCAAATAACTAACTAGGCACACCATGCAAAAAAACAAACCATGCAACTAACTACAAGCCAAAAAAAAGGAAAAAAAAAACAAACTGCAAGCATCACTCATGTGAGAAAAAGCTACTTACAATACCTCTAGATATTTCATAGAACTCATGCAATGAGTATAATGGTTGTGCCAGCAATAACCCCTTCACACTAGCCTCAAAAGATTTTTGCGACTGGTTCCGTGCCTCCACCGGAAGGTGGTTGAACAACTTTAATTTAGAGACCTCCTGACTTCTTTGGGCAACTTTTAACCTTACATAAGGCACATCACCTTAGTACATATAAAATATGTGTACCATTACCACCATCCATCAGTGGTACCGATTTCACCATCTCATCTTTAAACCTTAGATCAGACTGAATCGGTAGGGCAAAATAACATTATTTGAGCAAGAGAAACATATTAAGGGGTTAAAATATATTTTGAAATTTGAATTACAGTATCCTGACTTTAGACAACCTTATGGGAAAGCTACGAAAAAATTTGTGAAAAAGGAAATGTTTTAATTTATTAACAGCTATGTTAGTTCAGGTGGAAACATTATAAAGTATGATAGTTGCACCACAACTCAAACCTGTTAGATATTTCCACTTATAGCTAGTTAGTTCGGATAAGAGAAACACCGTCGTCAAAAGCGGAACATTAGCAATATTAAAATAATTAATTCGTTTGAGTTTGTAGCCACAAAAACTTCTATAGCGATTCGAGCTGTCAAGACAAGGTATGCAGCGAAGTAGGTTGTTACCATGGCGAAATGTCTTGACATTACAAAGGCGGTCCAATCAATGACTTCAATTAATAAGGCTTAAATACGACGGCTGACGTTGTTTCGAGCGGGCTGCATATCTTGTATGAAGGCCGAGAAATTACCTTAACACTTTTTTTTATCAAAGATGGTAACGTTGAATAATATAAAAGAATATAATTTTATTAAGATTTATTATTATATTTTGTGCTAGAATGTTTTTTTAAAGTTAACTTCGTAAACTTTATTGAACGCGTTTTGTTGGTTTTTTCTTTATAAAGGGGCTTAATTTTATATTAACATATTAGTAAAAATTACTTATATATTTTAATCTTTCCATAAAAATCAGTTTCAACAATAACAAAGGTTTTTATCTCGTAAGATATTCACCTTAGACATTTACGAAATTCTACCTTTACAATGTAAATTAAGTCCAATTAACATATTCATCCAAAACCATTTTTTTGGTTGGATATGATATATGAACTAAGTATTGTCGCTTATATAACCTACCTTAGAACTTTTATATCGGAATGTATTATCAGTAAAAAAAAATCATCTGTTTGGTAAGTAGTATTGACAGTTATGCTTTTAAGGAAACTATATTTTTAACTTAAACCTTTTTGTATACCTTCTAGTGAACATATATATCCCGGGTAAACAAATCCACTTTTCCAAAAGATTAATTGGCGTTTGTGATGAATGTTAGATGTTTTTGACTATGGTTTAGATTAGGCATTAAAAACGAGTTCAAAGAAACACTCTTTCCTGAATCCACTTTCCGCCAAAATCTCCCTCTCTCATGAAGTCAGTTCATGTAGACCTAGCCAGGAATATTTATTGAAATTACAAATTACAAATAACAAAGTAGTTATTGTTTTAACCAATTAAGTTTGATTTTAAAACTTTGTTCCAGTTTTGTAACTAATATACATCGTGAGGTATATTTGACAAGAAAAGCTTTTTTCCAATTAGCTTACATTTGAATTTTTCCGGTGTTCCAGCAAAAGTTACGCTCGAACTGTTAAAGCATATTTACCAGAGCATTGAAGCTGCATGGCAAAACGTTACTCACTTCGGTAATGAAATCCCGTGTGTAGCCGCTCCGCTTTGAAGTCTACAGAGATATCTGATCATCATCACTTCTTTTTTAAATCATTCTCACTTTTTTAAGCTTCAAAAAATAAACTGTTATTTATCTTTGCAAATTAACATTTTTGAACCAATAATTTCTGAGATGATTCCGTAAATGTAAATGTTAAAAGGAATGTCTTCATTTCCTTACTTCTTAAGTAATATATACTTTTATAGTTTATTAAAAAATAAATAAGATTTAGACAGTTAACTAAACTAGATTAAACTGTAGCTGCCTTTTAAAATGTAAAATGAAGATAAATTTTAGGTTTTAACGGTTTAACCCGCGTTTATATGTTACATAATTTCATTGTGCACATAATGAGGTATATAAATCAAAAAAGAAGAGCCTCTATTGTGGTCTCACGAGGCACATATCTGCTATTTTGTCCCATCAGATTAACAATGATCGCTCAGCACTGCAGGCTGGCAGGCGGCAATTTGCTGATTTGCAATACTCACAGACAGACCAATAAAGAACTTACATACACTGATGTATGTTCATATTGCGGTGGCAAATGATTAATGTTTATTTTTTACTGTAAATTGAAATTCATTTAACCACTGCAAATTTCTTTTCAATAGGATATTTATAATTTTTCAAGTTATATTCAAATTAAAGTAATATTCAGTAAATATCTGCGAATGATTTTGATTATGTACCTTGCTGTCATGGAGAATACATAGCTTCGTAGGGTTTTGCGATTTTTTACACTACTTGAAAAAAAATTGTGATTTTTTACTGGAAAATTTTGATTGAAATTGCATAGATATACAAATAAGAACGACGACACACATTCATTTTACAATATTTCTTTATGAAATTTCATTACAAATTTTACCTGACGATTATTTTAGGGTAAATAAATCTTTTTGTACGAATAAATATAATTTAGGTTATAAAATGTACCAAAAAACATTCTAGTTTAATCTTTGTTTGAAGAATGAAAATAAATTAATATCTGTTATGGCTACTTAACAGATTTTGAAACAAAAATTATTTGTAGAATATAATTATTAAACTAACAAATTAATAACTATCAAAAAATGTGTTTGCAGCAGATTTAAAATATAGACCTGACCAAAATGCCCTATCATTTCAAAGAAAATTCTAAAATTGTATTTCCTTTCTGCTTATTTGTTACAATGGCCAAATGTCTTGACATTATAAAGGCGGTTCAATCAATGACTTCAATTAATAAGGCTTAAATACGACGGCTGACGTTGTCTCGAGCGGGCTGCATATCCTGTATGAAGGCCGAGAAATTACCTTAACACTTTTTTTTTATCAAAAATGGTAACGTTGAATAATATAAAAGAATATAATTTTATTAAGATTTATTATTATATTTTGTGCTAGAATGTTTTTTAAAGTTAACTTCGTAGACTTTATTGAACGCGTGTTGTTGGTTTTTTCTTTATAAAGGGGCTTAATTTTATACTAACATATTAGTAAAAATTACTTATATATTTTAATCTTTCCATAAAAATCGGTTTCAACAATAACAAAGGTTTTTATCTCGTAAGATATTCACCTTAGACATTTACGAAATTCTACCTTTACAATGTAAATTAAGTCCAATTAACATATTCATCCAAAACCATTTTTTTGGTTGGATATGATATGTAAACCAAATATTGTCGCTTATATAACCTGCCTTAGAACTTTTATATCGGAATGTATTATTAGTTAAAAAAATTCATTTATGTGGTAAGTAGTATTGACAGTTATTTTGTTAAGGAAACTATATTTTTAACTTGAACCGTTTTGTATACCTTCTAGTAAACATATACATTTAGGGTGAACAAATCCACTTTTCCAAAAGATTAATTGGCGTTTGTGATGAATGTTAGATGTTTTTGACTATGGTTTAGATTAGGCATTAAAAACGAGTTCAAAGAAACACTCTTTCCTGAATCCACTTTCCGCCAAAATCTCCCTCTCTCATGAAGTCAGTTCATGGAGACATAGCCAGGAATATTTATTGAAATTACAAATTATAAGTAGTTATTATTTTAACCAATTTAGATTGCCTTTAGAACTCTGTTCCGATTTTGTAACTAAAATAGATCGTGAGGTATATTTGACAAGAAAATCTTTTTTCCAATTAGCTTACATTTGAATTTTTCCGGTGTTCCAGCAAAAGTTACGCTCGAACTGTTAAAGCATATTTACCAGAGCATTGAAGCTGCATGGCAAAACGTTACTCACTTCGGTAATGAAATCCCGTGTGTAGCCGCTCCGCTTTGAAGTCTACAGAGATATCTGATCATCATCACTTCTTTTAGGAATCATTCTCACTTTTTAAGCTAAAAAATATACTATCTTAGCAAATTAAAATGTATTTAACTAAATTTTTATAAGAAGAATCCGTAAATTTTTCATTTCCTTACTTTTTTCCTTTATTTTTTATATTCTATTAAAAATTAAAAAATAAATATGAATGACACTGTTCATTAAACTAGAATAAATTGTAGCTACCATTTAAAATATAAAATGTAGATAAATTTTAAATTTTAATCGTTTTGGAGACGTTTATATATTTCTTTATGCACATAATAAGGTACATAAAAAAATATAATTTTTGGACTTTTGAAATTAAGGGTCCCTATCGTTAGCTCACGAGGCACATATCTGCTATTTTATCCCATCAGATTAACAATGATCGCTCAGCACTGCAGGCTGGCAGGCGGCAATTTGCTGATTTGCAATACTCACAGACAGACCAATAAAGAACATACACTGATGTATGTTCATATTGCGGTGGCAACTGATTAATGTTTATTTTTTGCCGTGAATTGAAATTCAGTTTAACCACTGCAAATTTATTTTCAAAAAGATATTTATAATTTTCTAAGTTACGTTCAAATTAAAGTTATATTCAGTAAATGTCAGCGATTGTTTTTTATTATGTACCTTGCTGTAAGGGGGAGAATATAACTTCGTAGGGGTTTGTGATTTTTTATAGTACACAACTTTAAAAAAATTGTGATTTTTGACTGCAAAACGTTGATGAATTTGCATAAATATACAAATAAGAACAACGACACACATTCATTTTAAAATATTTCTTTTTCAAATGTCATTACAAATTTTAACAGACGATTATTTTAGGGTAAATAAATCTTTTTGTACAAATAAATCTGATTTAGGTTTTAAAATGTACCAAAAAACATTCTAGTTTAATCTTTGTTTGAAGAATGAAAATGAATTAATCTATTTTATGTCTACTTAACAGGGTTTAAAATAAAGATTATTTGTAGAATATCATTAAACTAACAAATTAACAACTATGAAAAAATGTGGTTGCAGCAGATTAAAAATATAAACCTGACCAAAATGCCCTCTCATTTCAAAGAATGTTCTAGAAATTGTATTTCCTTTCTACTTATTGTGGTCACGCAAAAAGTAATTATAATACAAAAACAGTGGGAGGGCAGGAGAAAGATTTGTGTTGGGGTGCGGCTGTTTGTTCACTTCCAAATAAATTGCGACACGACAGGGCGAAAGCAAACTCAGTGGCCGTAAAAAGAAGTGTTCATCCTGTAAATGTTCTCACGTGGAATCCTTCTTTTAAGCCGTCTGGGATGAGAAATAAACTAGGCTAGGATATGAAAACCGATAGTTTTAATATGTATTAATTTTTTATTTTCTATAAAATTCAATATTATATTGTCTTGAAACGGTATTGATCGAATGTTCGTACAAATCTCGTTATTAATTCTCTTTGAATGTAGAACAAGCCTCTTCCAAGATCGTGCTCTAGCTGATTGAGAAAAAAGATTAATTATTCTCTGTCATCTTCCGTAACGGAATTTTGTATTCAGGCCTTAATGTGTTCTATATTTGAATAAACGATATCAGCAAATTGACACATACATTTTCTCCTATCGCCATTCAAAGCAAGAAAACCTACATAAAACAAAACAAATATACAATCATTTGACAAATTCATACCAATTTATATCAAAATATGTTATTAATTAACGGAGATATAATTTTTTTAGTTTTTGCCATAAGAATAACATCAGACATTGTACTGCGTTCACCACCAAACGAAAATATCAATTATCTCCGCAACCAGTTGACGTAGACTTATAATTAAAAATACTTGATTATTAAGTTTTAAAGTAAAATTTTATGTCTGCAAGTAGAATTTGATTAATTATTATGATTTCAAGTAAATTTAAAAAATTTGGATTTTTTATCACTCAACTTCTAAACCTACATTTTTACAGGCAAGTGAATGTTGTGTTTTGTTTCGCATCTTAAGCATGACAAACCATGAAATATTTATCAAAACATTTAAAGCCGTTTTTAAGAAATTAGGATTTTCGTCTTTTATGGGTTTTTATGGGGTACATACCCTTAAAAATCTAGAATTAAAAAAAATAACACCTGGGTGAATAATGGCTTTGTATCTCCATGCCAAAATTGATGACAATCGGATGGTTGGTACTGTCTCTAGCTTTGTTTCAGATATACATCCACACTCCACACACACTGAAACACACACTTACGGACCGGGCAGACACCATTCCGAAAACCAATTTGCAGTTATAGCAAATTTGCTTGAATTCTGTTAGAAAAACTGCAATAACTCCGTTATTTGTTGTTAAATCTTAATAACTTTTGTATAGTATTATAGGAAATAAAATTGTGCAACGTTTTTATCTCTGGTACAGTTTTTGTAAAATTTACGGTTTTTAAGATATTAATTTTTAAAATATAAAAATGATTGCCATTTTGAAATGGTATAGAGTAGAAACTTGATACTCCTCAAAAAAAAGTTCCTATTAGTCAGCATATATGTACCAAGTTTGAAATCGATATCTTTAGTAGGTCCAAAGTTATGCAAAATCATGTCAAAAACACATACAGACCGACAGACGGATAACCGAGCATTGTAGGACCCATGTTTAAAGGAAATTTTTTCTTAGTTTTGATGTAAGTAACCATATCCCCAAGTTCTGAAGGGTTTTTTTATCAACACTCTGTATACAGGGGGGAGAAAGTCAAAATTTAAAGTTCATGTATTCTGCTCCATATTAAAATTCAATAAAACCTAATAATCTTTAAATACTTACTTTCCGTTTGGACCGTATCTGTTATAATTATAGAAAATTGTTTCTCACACGAAAAACCTTACGGTAGCGATACCAAAACGTACATATTTAATCACAGAGTGGGCTTCAAAAAATATATGCAATAGGAAAAGATAATTTCAATTTCAAAGCTCATACCTTTCATGACGAATCACGCAGATTGAAACGTTTTCAGTGTAATATAGTTCAAATATTATTTAATTACGTTGCAACATTTCAAAAAAGGTAATTCGTCACATTAAATGGCCTGTGTGTATTACCAGTCGATGCGAAACGCTATCCATTCCCAGACAAAATATTGTTCCAGCCGACGACTCGCGCATCGGCTACCAAACATTGAATACACAAAATCCAATTACCACTGATATTATCCTATGTTTGCTCGCTTGGACTCAACAATCAAACTGATTGTTTCTTAATTGACTGTCTATTTTTGGCTAAAATTGTTTTTAAACACTTAATGATCGGTATTATAAAGATCTACTTAGTATTTTTATGTAGTAGGCCTACAAGTGAAATTTTAGGAAAAAATTGAATGAATGCATAGTAACGTGAACATTTTTAATGATTGCATTATAATCAATACAAAACATATTAAATAAATAAAAATATTATTTTTAAAAACAAAATTAACGGGGCAGTAACATAAACATGGTGAGTCGTTGGCGCAGTTGGTAGCGCACTCGAGTTCCGTTCTGTGGCCTCGAAGCGTCGGCGTCGCGTCGCAGATTCGAGACTCGAGAATGTAGCATACTTTATGCAGTTAGTACTGTTCATACTTGCTCACTCCTTGTCTTTGCTTGATAACGTCCATGCACAGATCAATAGTCTGAGTGGGCAGGGCAAAGGCAAGGTAAAAAAGAGGCCGCCACCCTCTTTTCTTAAAAAAAATAAAAATTATTTCTTGATTTCCTCAGCAGGTAGGTAAGAATAAATAAGCGTTTATGTGGTGTTCACAACGGAAATTATGTATTCAAGCTTATAAGGAATTATGCTAACTGAAAAAAAGTGTTATATATGTATAAATTAGTAATATGGAGGAAAGTTAAAATGGCGGAAGGTTTGGCGGGCAACCGTCCAGATTAGCCAGTCGTGATGCCAACTGTTGCCGAGTGAATACACACTAGATTTATTTGTGATCATTTACGGCTAAATTTAATTCCATTGAAATTTCAAGAGAAGAGTCCTTTATAACTTTATTCATAACCAGGATAGTTTGGTTCCAAAGTTGTTTGAGAATCTTGTTTCATTATATAGCCTCATACTGCTTAGATTGGTCCTGAGTAATTCCAAAATCTCTTTTAAAGTTTTTGAAATGTCAACTGAGTAAACTCGACAGTTCTTTAGGACTTCAAAACCAAGAAGAAAACTGTTATTTTAATTTATCCGTTTTATTTATCCGCATTTAAAGAAACTTTTGTATATTCTATTTTATAGAGATTTATTGATACGTCAAATCATAATTTTTGGGATTTCATTATTTCAAGAAGCATTTCTTGCGATATAAATAATTACAGTAATAATAAAACAATTTTTGAATGTCTTAACTAACATTAACTAACACAGCTATTTTCGTGTCTGAATTAAGTATACAGTGCCAGTTCTACAACGACACGTGGAAAGCATTAAAATTAAGTCCAACAGAATAACACAGCGCTGAGGCATTTTAGAGTACGGTAAATAAATATTAGAGATAAGTAAAATAAAATGGTCAGCAGTTAAAATCATCGGTGACAACTGTCAGGCTTTCAGAATTGAATATTTATCCACTGCGGAATCACAAACGTCCGTTCAAGGATGATTCACACCACCACACTTTCCGACCCTCCATTGATTTCAATTCTCTGTCCTACTTCAACATTACTTCGGATCTATCATGCTCAGTTAAACAAATCTCGTCATTTTAAGTAGATTTAGTTATATAATCTAGATATTATGACGATAAAAATAATTTTGAAGTTTTAAAAGATTACTCAATTAAATAACTATTTACTATTTATTTTTTAAATGGTTCAACTAGTTTCATGATGTGTGTGTTTTTTTCATAAATAGCTTAAAATATTTAACTAGATTAGTTCTTACTTTAGGAAATTTCACAACTTATTTTATTTCACTGAAATTTGTTTGAATACAGTACTTACTAAGTAAATGTGTGGTTTTTGATCAATGAAATCTATTTTTTTTTCAATAATAAAACAAACAAAAAATCCCAATTTAACTCTGTAACCTATATCATTTTGCAATAAATCGGAGTTGTAATGTTCATATTTAGAAATAATTAACACTGAAATTGGGTTTAAGTTACCAATTTCTAAGTACACACGTTGTTAAACGATTGTTTCTCAACTCTTCACATTTTACCTTTTCCTTACTAATACGAGTTTCCAGTACTCTATTTGTCTTACTCAAGCCACCCTGCAAGTGTAGGTTGATAGTTTTTGAAAATTAAAGTTCATTAAATAATTTAATCCACAGCAAATTTAATGTTTCTTAACTTCAAATAACTCGGTAGTGTATGCATATTAAGATAGAAACACATTATTCCAACCACTCTTATTATAAAAAAATACTGTTTAAAGCATTATGGAAAGTTCTAGCTCGTTGTATGTTTTGTGATTTTTTTCATCACTCTGTATTTATAAATAGCATCTTACCGTACAGATGAGAGTGCGAAACCTCTAGTTTTCCTTATGTCAAAGCAAATAATAGCCAGCTCACCTTCCTGATATAAGCAGATCTTTTTTTTTGGCTAAACAGTACTTTCATTTCCCAAACATTGCTTTGTCATTCCTAAAACAAAGTTTTTCCATCCTCCATTAGACTTTAAAAAATAAATAAATAAAATAAGACCACGATATTTTTACTTATAGGAAATTCACTATGTAAGTTTTTTATATATTTTTTTTTCAAACTTTGTTGTAGCGTGGTTATGTGATCGTTTATTATTCGACACTACAGTCCCATTTCGGGGCTCGAGAGAGTTGTCCACGATTCCCTTGGCTCGCACGCAAAACGCTCTCTTGCCCCGAAATTGGAACTTTCGTGACTAGTAGAGAAATATATACCGGGTGTCTCACCTAAGGTGTCTCAAATGGATTGCAGACGAACTAGTAGTCCTATATAGCTGAAACAAAATCATACCCCACTAAATCGACCACAAGTAACAACATAAAAATGTTTTTAAGCTTTTTAAAATACAGGGTGTTCCAAAAATCGGGGGTCATGGGTTCGAATCTCAGAATTTGTTAATGTAAACATATGTCATATTATGCATCGTTTTAAAGCTCTAAATAAGACGAACAATTTGGTGAAAACAGAATTCCCTTATCTTTATTCATTTCAAAATGGCGGCCATTTTCATGAAAAATATTGGTATTTACGGAATACCCTGTATCTCGAGAACTACAAAACGTATTTTTGGTCTGTTTAAAAATTTTTAATCCTCGTTAACTCAGCTTTAATTTGATATACGACATGCCAACATTTAGAAAATAAAAGTTGTTGACAGTACATTTTATTTTGATTTATTGTTGGTAGCCCTGAAAGTCAAAAAATTTTAATGACAGCATATGTCAAATAGCACATCATTTTATTGGTCTTGCAAAGACCAACAACTTTTAAATTTACACCTAGCTGCTATATTTTGTGCTTTTGTAGTTATAAGCAAAAAAATCCATTTTACCATATAAAGTCCATGTTAAATGTGTAATCTTGAAGATATTTAAATTTGCATCAATTAAACTTAAGTACTGCACATTTAACATGGGCTTTATATGGTAAAATATTGTTTTTTTGCGTATAACTACAAACCCACCAAAGATATCAGCTAGATGTAAATTGAAAAGTTGTTGGTCTTTGCAAGACCTGTAAAATGATGTGCTATTTGACATATGCTGTCATTTAAAGCTGTCATTTGTTAGTGTTTCAAATGGCCACCATTTTGAAATGAATAAAGATAAGTGAATTCTGTTTTCACCAAATTGTTTGTCTTATTTAGAGCTTTAAAACGATGCATAACATGACATATGTTTACATTTAAAAGTTCTGAGATTCGAACCCATGACCACCAGTTTTTGAACAACCTGTATTTTGAAAAGCTTAAAAACATTTTTATGTTGTTCCTTGTGGTCGATTTAGTGGGGAATGATTTTGTTTCATCTATGTAGGACTATTAGTTCGTCCGCAATCCATTTGAGACACCTTAGGTGAGACACCCTGTATTTTACTGGCCTAAAACAAGTAATAATTATATCCTGCATTGTAATAATGTTACCTCCCCAACTTGCAACATTATCAAGGCGAAATCAAGAAATTACAGATGCCATATAACAAACTCGATAATCTTTGTATACCATTTTAACACCGCACCTCAGTTAACCTGAAACTTGGTAAGGTTATAATACCTTGGCCTGCGTTATGGAAGCAGAACGGATTGAATTAAAGCTGTAGTCGGCACAAGTGCTCAGGTTTGTATATTATTCAATCGATCAACGTCACCGTGCCGCTCGGTGCCGGGCGGCGATGATTCATGCTCCCGTATTTCTCGTTTGGTTTGACTTGGATCGGTGTATTGATTTCAAACGAATCACAGATTTTTACAAATCGTCAGCAAAGATATTTTGTATTTTTGTTGATAAAAATTGTAAAGGGCATTCGAATCATACTTAAATCAGACCTAAATCAATGTAAAAATAACGGATTTTTTTATTAAAATCACATGAACCCAGAAAATTAACTCAAGTGACATTTTCAATCTTTGAGTAAAACTGGAACACATTTCAATATGGAAAGTAAATTAATACTGTTGAAATATAATGTGGTAAAAGATAACGTCAATTATGAGTTTTTTATATCCATGTACGCATGGTAAGCATTTCGAAATAAACAAGATTGACTAAAAAACCTTTTTTGACAAGCGAGACGTAGTGTAATCACGTTAATGTTTTCTAAGTTAAGTGTTTAAAAACAGTTAACCGTCATAAGCCAAAATCATGTAACTAATTCATTTATTGTTTCTATTTGTCTGAACTATCATGCAGATTCATATAAATAAGAATTTGATTCACCCGAGTTGACTTAATTAAATGTATGGGAATAATTTCTTCAAAGCTAAAAAATCTTACGTCAAATAACTAAAATGTGAATAGTAAATAAATCAAACATCATATTTAAATTACGGTAATGTAAATTCTATTTATATTTATTTTACTCGTGCTCTTTTACATTATGTTTCTTAAGAGGTCTAACAGGCTTTGATTTAGCAAATTTGCTAATAGGATGAAGTTAAACTTACCAACAACTTTGAAGGCGCACTTTCACCCAAGTCAGTTAGCTCAATCTGTTAATTGACTTTAAATTAAATGGGCTACGACAAGAAATTAGGTTTTTGTTGATTATTATTTGTTATTGTTAATTATTAATTGTAATTATTTGTAACTGTAATCATTCAAACTAATACTTACTTGATGTATTTATTATTTCTCTAAATTGATTTTTATATTTTGTAAACTGGTTAGTTGTATATAAGTATATACACCCTACGGGCACGTTCATTCCACTAAAACGTTAGTGTTCATAAGCTATTAATTCTAAAAATGTTTTTATAAAAGCATTGATTCTTGTTGTGTATGTTTTAATATTTCTATAGAGTTTTTTTCTCAAAGTTTTTGATTTTTGCTACCCGTCTACTTTTCATACCATCTGTATTTTTTACCTATCTAGACATATAAAAATTAATCTATTAATTATCGGGAGTAAATGTACCACTTCGAATAAAAGCATCCTTAATAAACAAATAATAAATATAACTTTCAAACGATTGCCTCTATTTTCTTTATTTAATCTACTGTTTGTGATTGTTTGATTTCAATTATAACATTTAGTATTACTGATTTTTTTATGTTTCACAAAACCTAATTGCATTGATTAACCGTCAAGTCTCTTTGTTGAATTGTAGACTAATTATCTTTACATCCAGTATGCCTGTAAGTGTGAAAGTTACACCAAAACTGCAAACTTGAGCAAGTGGTATAAATTACGAAGTTAAGGGAGAACAGAGTTAGGCATTCATTATCAGCCCATAACTAACAGAGTTTACCTTACGTTATCAGCTAATAATATATTGAGCCGAGACCCAGGGAATTTGCGACCTATAAATACTTGTAACGTAATCCTAAATTAGATTATCTACTTTTAGATATAGATTTATCATTCAATAGAAATTTTAAATAAAATGAAAGTGTAATCCTACTAAACTATAAATGTGTTATCCTTAGCTAAAGGAAGGTGATGCAACAAAAGAACTGGTGTTCACTAGATGCCTCTCATTAATTTATGAAAATAATGTTAATACATAGAGGATTCATTTTTTAATAAAATTCTTTTGTCTATTTACTGATAAATGTTGTACAAAGGCGACGTAAAATAAATAAAAGCCTGTATATTTATTTTAATTGACAAAATAAGATACTTTGTTAATCTTACATTTCAAGTATTTCAAGTAATATTGATTATAGAAATGTTTTATGTTTTAATTTTTGATATGAAGTTAAAAGCTTGATAATATAATCTAGTAAATATTACACTTCAATTTTAGAATTAATTATACATCGATCGAGCAATACTACCTATTAATCTATGTTTTAGTTTAATAGCTAATGTAAGTTGTATTTTAAATATGTACGAAATCATTTTCCGCAGAAAAAGTTGAATCCGCATTGGGTGGTGCAAAAAGGAGAGTAAAGGTCATTGACCCCAAACCGTACAAATAATTCATGTCAACGACACAAACTTACAAACTTGCCATAGAAGTGATTGAATGAAAGAGCCAAAGTTTCAGTAACAATAAGTAGTCAGATATATTGCAGGTGAGTTATGTGATGTGGACGGGCTGGGCTGAAGCGCAGTATTGATCGCAATGTTTGGGTCACGGTCGGGTCACAGGGCACCCACCCTGCCTGCCCACTGTCTACAGCCTACCTGGCCTTCCGAGACACCCTGTAGGGCACCACAGGCCGCCAGGGAGGGCACCACGGGCCGTGGTCGAGGAGGAACCCACAGGGGAAGCTGTGGTGAGGAGTTTTGTGGTGGTGAGGCGAGGGCACCAGAGCGGGGCCACGTGCTCGACGAGGACTGCATGCCAGCGCTGCCTGGGAGACGCGGCGGGTACTACAAGGACACGTGGCATTGGGAAGAACTGTTATTTCAGCTGATTTTATGTGGCTTTAAAAAAGGTGGAGCATTTTTCAAATTGTTAATAAGCATGATGAAACTGTATGAAAAGTAATTCTTAACTAACTTATGGACAAATTGGGTTTCCAATTAAATAAAAATTGGATATCGAGTATATTACTGTTGGGTATTTTATTGTTTTTGCCTTGTAAACATTTATTAGGCCTTATTATTTATCTGTGAATGTAATTATAAAAATATAAGGCGAGCTTTTTAAAACTCTGTAAAAAATACGTAAAAAGCGTCAACTTTTATAAAACGCTTTATCTTAACGACCAAAAGTTTCATTATTAGAATCACAATTCCAAACCCAACTGTATCTTGGTGGTTTTGTTTTATATAATTTAATCAATATATACCTTAAGGGTAGAATTTATCTATTGCTCATAATTTTGTTCATGACAAATCCGGGCAATCATTTTGATGTATTTTTTATTATAATGGATAAGAAAAATTAAGTCGTTTAGTATAATTATTATTTATTTTTTAATTTATACCAATAATTATTTTATTGGTATATATCGAAATAATCAGTCCAGGAATGAAGGAGGGGCCCCTTTCGCCAATTTTGATGACGCTTTGATTTAGCGTAATTAACTAGAATTCCTTTAAGTTAGGGTTGCGCTCATTTCACTCAATGGAGACCTACTTTACCCATTAGTAATTATTTAAAAATTTGCTTTACATTGTGATTTGTGACTTTTATGATAGATCTCAGGAGCCTAATTTTATTGGTACTCCAGCTCTTAAAAAAACATTGAAGAACAATATTGTTATTCATGTATCACTGACAATTATATTTTTTATAAAAAAAATCATAAATAAAAAAATGTTGTACTACAGATATGAAAGATTTATCGTTGATAAAATCAGTGGACGCCATTTATGAAAGGGTACACGACTGCAATGCGTATTCGTGCCGGGTGTGCAGGCTTAGTCACAAGACACATGGCATTGGACGAAATTAGTTTATGCAATTAATGTTACAGGACTCAATTAACGTTCATGTTACTGAATCTACAACATAAAAATAGAAATTACTTTATTTTTAGAAAATAATATTCATCCGTTCAGTCTATAAATATACAATTCATAAATTGTATACTGCAAAACCAACTCAAATAATAGAAATGTAGTGTAAGTAATAAAAAAAAGCTATTCAGGTACTAAGGGATTGCAATGTCGATACTTAATGTTCCTATTTTGAGTCATTATTTCTCTATTTAGACAGACTTTTTCTATTATATATTACATATATACTGACTGATAATACAACTTTAAACCAAATATATTTATCGCTGAGGGTAGGAAAGACATTCTAAAGAGAAAACGTTAAAAAAATATCACTGGCGTAGAAAAAAATAACGTAAAATGTGTTCTTAATCATCATGTGTATTCTGTGGAGATTTAATTTTAATACTTCATATGTTGGGAACACTAATGTCAAACTATTTTTACCTAAATAAAAAAGTCACAATCAGTAAGCTTTAATACAATAATAGTCCAGTCAAAACAGGGTTTGACCTGGAAAAAATTCCGTTAATTTTGAAACTTTGCACACTTATTTAGAAGTACCTAAGGATGAAAATACCAAAAGTCCTGGAAAAAATGTGGCGAGCTCTAGTGGTAATTGATGGAAACAGGGTACTTTTTTTGGTTTTTCGTAAAAATCTCGTCGGAGTTGAAAACTTTAAATGTACAAAATAAAGCTTATTAAATTTGCTACAAAATGATGTGGTACATTTTCTTTGTACTCTTAACGGTTACCGAGTTATAGGGCGCCAAAAATAAGGATCTTTTTACGATTTTCCCCTAAAAATGAGCAAATTTTAGTTTTTTTTAGTTTTTAACGTATGAAAATAAAAATTATCTTATTTTGGTGGGCACCATTAAATTCAGCTTAAAAAACCAAACAATTTAGTATCCTGAATCATTGCTTTATGTCCGTTGGTCACCGAGATAATGGAGGCGGTAAACACCCCTTACATTGTACCTATGTAATCCTTATGGGAAGTAAAAAAGTTCTATATCTCGCTTATTTCGCAACATATCTCAGTAAAACTTGATTTGTGGCTTGATATTGTTGAGATTAAATCGTACTAGGGCCCATAATCCCCAATTTTCACATTTACGTGTCAGCAAACCTTCATACTCACCTGCATAAGAATTGTACGAACAATGGAGTATGCAGGTTTGCTGACACATAAATGTGAAAATTGAGGATTTTAGGCTCTAATACGATATATCTCAACTATATCAAGCCACGAATCAATGCTTTACTATGATATGTTGCGAAATAAGCGAGATATAGAACTTTTTTATTTCCCATAAGGATTACATGGGTACAATGTAAGGGGTGTTTACCGCCTCCATTATCTCGGTGACCAACGGACATAAAGCAATGTTTCAGGATACTGAATTGTTTGGTTTTTTAAGCTGAATTTAATGGTGCCCACCAAAATAAGATAATTTTTATTTTCATACGTTAAAAACTAAAAAAACTAAATTTTGCTCATTTTTCGGGGAAAATTGTGAAAATATCCTTATTTTTGGCACCCTACAGCTCGACAACCATTAGGAGTACAAAGAAAATGTACCGCATCATTTTGTAGCAAATTTAATAAGCTTTATTTTGTACATTTAAAGTTCTCACCTCCGACCAACGGTTCTCGAGATTTTTACGAAAAACCAAAAAAGTACCCTGTTTCCATCAATTGCCACTAGAGCTCGCCACATATTTTCCAGGACTTTTGGTATCTTCATCTTTAGGTACTTCTAAATAAGTGTGCAAAGTTTCAAAATTAACGGAATTTTTAAAGTATTGCTTAGTCTAAGCTTCTTTCTAAAATCATTGAAATGTGTAGGTAACAACTGCCACTTTAAGTAAGCAATCTTGTAAGAAATAAACATATTTTTTTATGAATAAGTTTATGAATTTAAATAATGTACAAAAAGACCCCTTATGAAAAATTTATTGAGTATGTAAAATACAGTGAACTATGAGACAAAGGTCAACAATGGACCCTATTGCATTTCAATTCGGATAGACGTACTCCCTTTGGGCCACATACAGGAACCTTTCAGCCCACAAAATGTGTTTTTCGTGAGATAGTATTCTCTCTCGGTCTATCCTCTAGTCGATTTCAATACGTTTCTTTTCTCTGAATGAGTTCCCTTCCACTTATTCCCTGGAGAGTTTTGGCGTTGGAATTAGCGATAATCTGTCATTATCGACTTAGATAAACTGCAAACCGGACGGATACAGTTGAAGTATGCGATTGACATTTAGGGGGTTCCGTATATTTTCAATGTATCTATGTCGGGAACCTACTTGTGTAAAGGGGCATTGAACTATAAGACAAAAGACAGTGGGCCTCATTGCCATTCAATCCGGGTAAAGATCCTCCCTTGGGTATCATGCATGAACCTTCCAGCCTACAAAATATTGTGTTACTTGTCATTGTCTTGTGCGCACAAATACTTGTTTTTAGGCCCTTTTTGTAACGAAAAACCTGTTACAAGATATCGATTTTGTTGAAGAAAGTTTTATTCAATTATTGTTTTAACTGATTTTTTTTAGATACCAAATTTCAATAATATTGTAGTATAACAATCAATCAAAAATTTTTGTCAAACTGGACGTTATTATATTTAAGGTTCTTACACTGAATCGTGATACCGTTTTAAGTTTTGCTATGTATCCGAAGACGAAACAAAATAAGTAAATAACCAATATTTCCCTGGTAACGAACAATTATGTAAAGTTCTGTGAATTATTGATACCTCGAGGACAAATTGTGTCTAAAAAAAAGGATTCTACTATTTTTGTATATATTATGTGTATAAATCCTAATTTTAAGCGTATTGAAACTTGCAACCTATATTCACTGAAGAGGATTAAAATCCGAGCACACTTCACTCCTCTCAATTTCAATAATAAGAGGCTATAGAGTTCATATTATTAATAGACTATGTACTTTAAGTTTGGAAAAACAATAAAACATTACATACGATAAAATTTATTTAAAAGAAATCAGCGGTTGTATTATTTAATTATAACACGCAATAAGCCTGTAAGTTTGCTTTGTGGTGAAAGCTTTATAAATAAACGTTCTATTGATAAACTTGGCATTATGAGGTAAAGTTGTGTAATTAAGAAACTTTTACAGTGCAGAACCCCAAAACCAATATTAGAGAACTTCTGTTTTTATTACTACTATATGGCTTTGAGATCAAAGTTTTGAACTTGCGGTATCTCAGCTTATGGTTAAAACAATGTATAAAACTACTATCAAATGAAGTCCTTGATCTTTAAGTTAGTTTTTAGACGAATCTTCATACAACTTAAACAAAATTTCCAATTATCATTGGAGATTATACGTAACAAAAAAGCTTAGAATATACGCTTGTGTTTAGACTTAACCATTAAAAACAACTGTCGAAATTATTTTTAATCATTATAGAATTATTTCTAACCTTATTTGTCTCCTTGTTTTGAGTTCGATTGAATTGAACTGTTTTTTTTTTCACAGAGTTAAATAAAAGGCCTAGTTGCATTTAGAATGTTTAGCTTAAACTCAGGTAACTGGTCATAAAGCAAAACTTTATCTAACAACAGGCTTTGCACTAGGAAAGTCCTAGAAGATGATATACTATATTTGAAAATATACTAATACCAGAGATTCTTCTGTACCAAAGTGGTTCTGCCTTATCATGTGCATTGAATAAGATATAAAATATCAAATTTGGGTTTAGTAGCTTTTGATTCACTTGAATCTTTTAAATAGTCTATAAGGATCGGTATAAAAATATCAGTTTTTGATAGATCAACTCTGATAGGTAAGGACCAATACCTGGCAACTTGGGTTGCCTACATCCTACCCTTACAGATTGAAAAACTCGTAGATTGTTTGGAAGTCGGTTTTTCAGAACAATATATTTTGGCCTTTTTCATTCACATAATTTTAAGTATGATCTTATTCTCTGGGTTCACTTACCCCACACACACAAAAGTTAATTTTAATTAAAAAAGGGCAATAGGATCAATTAATTGCTGGTGGTAATTACAAGGAGCATTGCAAACCTTTGTTGAAAGATTTGGAAATTCTCACAATAGTAAATTTTTAATATATCCTGTTCTTTAAATACGAAAACAGACATGACTCAGTATATGATAAAACAAAATATACATAATCATAACACCGGCAAAAATTTGAGGACCCGCGACAAAGACTTGCTTTGACAGGATTATCTTAATTTAAAATGCATTTCATTTTCAACTCAAAAAATGCTATATTCAGCTTAAAATATAATACCTTTAAAACTTTAATTATTGTTTGCTAAAACACATTTTAACACATTTTTACACAATAAATGTTTTTTATTCGTCTAACAGTAATTAAGATTCATTTTTGGCCATTAAGTTAAATTCTCATCCCGCCTATCAGACATACCTCTGTTACAATTTAAAATAGATTTGGCTTTTACTGAATTTATATTGCATGCATTTCACAAAATTATCAATGTTGATAAAGTTCATTATTTATTTAGTTGAGCCAATTTTAATTTAGGTTAGGGTCAATTGAGTCTCATATAATTACGTTTAATTAGTATTTCTAAGTAAAGAATAATTCATGCCTAATTAGAACTCGTGATATCACTATTAAATGCTTAGTAATTGCAGCCATAATTTTATTCTTTCCTCATTGTACGTAGTATGCTACATACTTTATATATATAACAACAAGCCATCAAAAATAGTATCCATTCCTAATTTAAACAATTAATCGAAGTTTAATGTTCAAAATACAAAGATAATAATCAAAATTGTTAGGAAAATAAATACTCTAAAAGTAGGTTAAGCAAAGTTAATGACGTCCCACGATGCACCTTTATATTTGGTCTGTGCATCATCATTAAATTGCAAAATATTTATTTTATCTTCAATAGTTACGAATAATTAATGGATACACGGTGCTCAGCAGTTTTTAAGTTTTTGATATGCTGAAAATAAAGCTTTTCTAAAATCAGCTGTTCTTTAAAATTCAACTTCTGCACAATGTAAAAATCTTGTGGACGAATATAAAACCTGAAGGAGTCCAGAGCTCCTCCTTTTGGTCTAATCCTTTGAAATGTTATTACTTACAAAACTCCGCATCGAGATCTATCTATAACACCTACATTAATAAAATCGGTTCCAAAAAAGGTGTAGTCTTGACCTTGAGAACCCCTTAGCAAGATAAGAATATATGGACAATATTTAATTCTGTATATTGATTGTACATGCTTTGAGTATAATTTTTTATTAAGTTTACCCTCGTTAGTCAAATTACTTTTTTTGAGTTGTCACACAGTTACAGACAATGTTTAGTTTGAGTATGCTTGACACACGAGAGAGACCACAGAATGTTACCACTACAGGGTAGTGCCGTCCATAAACATCGCCCAGGTGCCAGTTTGTAAATGGCTTATCAATATTGTACACTTTGTCACTTAGTCCAGCCCTGGGTCTTCATCCCATCTCCAAGATGACTGCATAATAACATGAATACTTACGTACTTGCGGCTCTTGTGAATCTACTCTCAGAGCATTTCCTCACATTCGAAAAAGTAAGATGATTTTTGCTGAATAGCCACGATTTGTTTTTAATCATTACCAAAAACCTTGATAGAATTCAAAATAAGCTAATCTACTCTCCGTTCAGTGCTAAAATCAATTATAGATAGAGTGTCTATTTTAGATTTATCTTTTTTTAAGGTCCTTATCTCGCTTATACAAACAAAACGAATAAAAAGTTACGCCACAGATTGCTGTATTTCTTAATTATATTTTAAAAGATTAAAAATACATTTAATATGGTCTTACTTACGTGTAAAAAGGAAACGCTGGATTTTCAAAAGATATATATGATTTGTGATATTTTCCTGATGGAATGTGGTTTGCCAACGAATGATTTCGAAAACCGCATTCGTCTAACCGCAGAAAAAGCTATATTACAACATATCAAAAGTAAATAAGAAGCAGAATTTTCTTCTATTTCCGTTTTTACTTTATTACAGCTAACTAAGCTCTTAAAATAGTAAACTGTCTTTTAAAATCAAACAATTTTACTTATAGGTGCAATGAGGCAGACAATTGTAAGGTTAACCTTAACGTTACCTAAAGCAAAGGGTTTGTTGAAAAAAATTATATTTCTGTCCATTATATGTGACAACGGGTATACCAATCTCTGATTTCTAAAAGGACTATTGTTGCTAACAATCTGTCGCGTTTAAGTAATATAATCAAAATTAAACTATGTCATATGATACAGTTGGAAAATCTATTATAGACTATCCTGAATTCCGTTTGAAGGCTTTACACAAGAAACTTAGTTCATACCGCTTTTAAAAGGGAAGAAGTTATATTTCTTTACAGCGGATCTTTCCAATTAACAGGTCTTGTGGAATGACTGGAGTGGAGACACCTCAAATATCGCATTTCTGAAGATATCAATCGATAAATCCACCGCCTCTTCTTCAGAGAAAGCAAATCCCTCTAACGAGAATCTTCGCAATCTAATTCAGATAATGAACCCATCTTTGATGAATGGACTACTTAAAGAATAGTTCGGGATCGAAGAACAATCATACTTTGTAATATTTATGTATCGAGTGTTTTACCTTGTAAATATTAATTAATAAGATCGTGTTTAATTGTTGGTTAAATTTAACGTAAATATATTGTATTCACTCGCGAAGTGAGTATTTTAGTGCTAAATATATTATATTCTTTGGTGAAGTGAGTATTTTAGTGCTCTATACAAAAAAATCTATTTATTTTACGTGTCAAGGAATACTTGTTAAACCACGCCGGGGCCGTAGTAGATTTATTCTTTTTATGGCAAAACACATTGTTACCTAGTCACCTTTTCCTCGTGGGTTCAAAGCAAACATTAATAGTTAATTAATTAATTATTTCCTTACTCGTCAAAAATATGGTATTTGCAAGAAGATATGTTTTTATCCAATGTAAAGCTGTATTCAATTCATAATGCAATAGGTCAATTGATTATTGTGCAGAATGTTTGTTTAAACGTAGCAACAATTTATAATATCAATCATCCTCAAAGGCCACGTCACAATGGTCTAGTTAACTCGGCCGAGTCAGCTCGGCCCAGTTGCCAGGATCAGCTGATTCCTTCACTTTAGAATTACCAACTTGCCCGCCACTCGACTCGCCCATTTGTCAAGACCGGTTTCAATTGGTCGAATTGAGGGTCGAGTCCAACTCGCCCGCCTAACTCGCCCTCCTATTCGACCGATGTGACGTGGCCTAATAGATGTGAGTCACAGTATTAAAAAATACCCCCGTTGCAGCAGACCTGCATACTCAGCGAATTTCAAGTGCAAAACAACATATTTCGATCCATCATAGCGAGATTTGACATGTTTTTGTAAGCTCCATAAGAATAACATGGGGAATGAGTATGCAGGTTTGCTGCTACGGGTATATTAAAACTGGGTGGTTTTAATTCAATTTTTAGTAGATCTGAACTAGAAGAAGCCATTTACCAAGTTTTATCAAGATATGTTGAGAAATAAGCGAGATATAGAATTTTACTTATTTCCCATAAGGTTAACATTGGGACAACGTACTGTGTTTACCAATTTCAATATCTCGGTAACCAATAGACATAGAGCTATGATTCAAAATACTAAATTGTTTGTTTTTTTGGGCTGAATTCAATGGTGCCAATAAAAATTTGAAAAATTTTATTTTTCTATGTAAAAATCTCGAAAACCCCATTTTCGGGGGGGTTTACCCCCCTTTACCCCCCCTTCCGGTGGTCCGATCGGGCTGGTTTACGAACTCGTCCGAATAATTACTACTTTACACGTCTATGCCAAATTTCATTCCGATTGGACCATTTTTGCGCAAGTTATCGTGCTTAAAGACACATATATATATATAGATATATATATAGATATATAGATATATATATATATATATTTATGAAAGTGAACGAATGGTGTTTTTGGCATCTGAGGACCTCAAAAAGAAAAGTTATGATGGTTTTAGGCTTAGGTCTTACCATGAGACCTACGGTAACAGCTTCTTCCCTATAGGGGAAATTCGCTAATATATAAATTTAGGCAGAAGATTCTTGTTGCTCTTGAATAGCAACACTGCCCAATTCAAACTTGGCAAATTTCCGGCGATTTAAGGACTTCCGGGGAAGAAATAGCCCTCTCATTTCCTTTTAGGCTTAAGTCTAGCTTTGGCATGAAATGGACTTCGATATATTAATCACTTACATGAAATTCTTTTTTATAGTTGATTTCGTAATAGGTATATTTAAGTTATGTAACCATTTGTTTATGAAACTTTGAATTATTTATTAAAATTAGGATTGAAACGGTCATCCGCTCAATCTATATATTAAAAGACAAGCATGAATTTTTAAATCCCTTTTTCTCAGCCTTTGAGCAACGTAGGAAAAATTAAGCACACCCTTAATAACTTACTTACCTCTATTTGTGCGCAATCCCATTATAATTCACCTTAGGTTTGAATATTGTGGAAAAATGAATTTAAAATTATAAAACAATTAACATGGGCTAGAAGAGTTGCAATGTTGGTTAAGCATCCAGTTGCATATGTTATTGAAGCAGCGAGTAAAACTGAACCCAAATATTTTCTGGTTAAATTTCTACTAGTAAGTGATCTCTAGTGACAGTTATTATGTGTTTCAGGTCCGGACGTTATTTGTAAGCGGCCTGCCCATGGACGCCAAGCCGAGGGAGCTCTACCTTCTCTTTAGGGCCTATGAGGTTTGTTTTCTTTTAAAATATTCATTTTAGTGCATTTGATAGGGCTAGTTATTAAAAATTAGCTTTAAACAAATAAATCATGTATTTTATTGTTAGCTTTTTGCTTCTTCAAATAATATGCTTATTTCTAGTCCCTATACTTAAGAATCTCACTCAAATCCTATTACTGTTGATTCTGCAGGGTGTTTTTTTACGCAACCTATTTTTAAAATTGAATAATGCACATATAAATATGAAATGAGTTTTGTTTTGCTCACATATACATCTTATACAACCTGTTATTTAAGTTTTATCACAATTTAGCTTAAATTATGTATTCAAACAATTCGCCATTGCCATTTAAATAAAGTTGTGCTCTCTCCATCAAATTCCTGAACACGTTTTGCAAAGTACATCTCTGAATTCATTGCATTAAATTTGATATGTTTGTTTTGAGGTGCAAAATATTCTATGATTAGTTTTCTCAGGCCTTACTTTTTATGTACTCGCAAAGAAAATAAAATATAGTGGGGTCAAATCCGGGGATCTTGAAGGAAATACTCCTTCACTGATAAAATAACGTTTTGGTCGCGTTAAAAAAAACATCCTGTGTTACGTTCGTATGTGTTTTGATAGGTTTTAATTATTTTAAAAAGTTATTTCAAATACAATTTTACCATCATTTTGGGACTTTACTCATTGTAAATCTTTACAATATATTCAGTTGTTCCCTGAAGGTATTCATTAATATAAAGTCAACCTTTATAAAGCAGGGAGTAGTTTGTATGTCTTTAGATTTCAAACGCTATTCTAAATAAAAGTTTCATGTTTTTCTAGTTTATGAAGTCTCATTATGCCACAAAGACACAAAATAAAAATGCCCTTCTCGGTTTTACCTTTTCTTGAATTTGGCACATACTATACTCTTTGCCCTCTTTTCAATGATGTAGAAAGTTGTAACTTCCGCAATATAAACTGCACTAAAACATCTTTTTACATTTCAGGGTTACGAGGGATCGTTACTGAAAGTTACGAGCAAGAATGGGAAAACAGCATCTGTAAGTCTTACTGTTGTTTATTACAATTAAATTTCTTACTATCTTGTGTACTGTTGACGTAAAAATAATAAATTATTAATTTTCTTTTAGATACTTCCTTTTTCATTTGGGAATATTTTTTACTTCACAATTGTCTAGACTCAATCTCATCTGTCCTAATCTTCTGTTGAACTTCAAAGGTACAGTTTAATTTTTCCTTGTCTTTAAAACTGTGTTGAGATTAGCTATTTACAACGTTAACCTGTAAAACGTAAAAGCTATGACTCTACTCATAACATATGGTTTGGCCATTTGTAATCATCGTTGTTATACGTTTTCGCTTTCAGTAACACTAAATAATTTTAAATTAAGACTTTTAATATAATATTGCCAGTAATATGCACTTAATCTTAAAAATACCAATAAATTCTTACTTTTTTCTTTATCTTTTGATGGATTTTCTTATTAAAAAATGTTATTGGAGGTCTACTCAAAGCTATTGTTTATGAAAACGTCTTATCGAACTAAATATATATTAAAAATCAACAAAAGCTTCTTTTCTTTTTCAGCCGGTAGGGTTCGTCACGTTCAACACGAGGGCTGGGGCAGAGGCGGCCAAGCAAGATTTACAGGTGCGTTATTCTTCCGATATTTTCTGACTTGTACATAACCCATCGAATATAACTAATAACATCTGATAAGTTGGGAAAAGTTAGTTTGAATATTTGATGACAAAATTATTTTTAATCAGTCACTTGAGAGGTAATTTTAGTATAAAAAGCTAAGTTTTAAGTATATAGTAATCCATGTAAACCATCCCTAAGTTGTGCCACACTAAAGAAATTTCGTATAGCGAGAGAATGGATGTGATAATTTCCAGTCAGAAAATTTAGCTGTGTGTAACTTGACAATATCAGTCACCGTATTAACTGTAGGATTTTAATGTCCCCTTTGAGGCAATTCATTAATATAACTATAATTTGATTTGTTAACATACACGTTACGTTTTACATTAATTTGGTAGCGTTTCTATTCGCAGTAGATCTCTAAAGATGCTTAATGTGCAGGCACCTGTGTGGCACCTCACGCTACGACACATAGATGTCACATAGCTAGTACATAATTCTGTAATAACAAGTACAATGAAACAATGTCTAGTAACGATTGAAATGGTTAAACCTACGTTTCAGTTACGTTCGAATATATTATAGTGGTGATTATTATGATGAGTGTTAAAAGATCTTTATCCTGTCTTTGATTTCTCATTTACAGTTGATACGTTTAACTGAAATTGTTCAGCAAGTAGCATAAAAATAATTTACTGTATCAGATCGATGAATCATTTACATTTTTGATCAAGAATAAGAATAAAGGACGGATGGAAAATTTAATTTTAAATACATCAACATTTAATGTTGCAAAGCATACACACAAAAATGTTAAAATATATAATAGAAAAGAAAACACAATTTAATAGACTTTTCAATGCCAATCTCATTTAAAGTTTTACATTGCATTGCCCGTGACTCCGTCAGTAATGAACTAAAATATTGCATGTCTGCAGAATTTTGTAGGTTTTATAAATATTTCCAAATTTATGTAGCATTTACCTATTAACATTCACAGGTACCATGGTAATCCAAGAAAATATATTGTTGTGATTATTTGTTTCCGTCACCCTTGTGCTTAATCTTAAGCGTTAGTATTTAATTATATTCACATAATTTATCGCGGTCTTTTATTTTATTTTTTTTAAATCATCGCCTGCATTATTTTCCTTATTTGTTGAAAAATAAGTAGCATGCACCTCGCAAATACATTTTGTGATCCAAGTTCACAATTTGATTTAAAAAAATTACATGGATATCGTTTTTTATTTAAATTAAAATCAGAGATTTCAGACTTTGTTTGTTACTGTACTTGTTCAGTAGGTTGAAAGAAAAGTGACCAAAAAAAATTATGTTATAACTGTTTATAATAATCATATTTAGATTACGGAAATAAACCCCTCCATGTCTAGCTAAGCCCTGCTTTTTTCCATTTCCTCAATTCTAAGTTAAATATTTAAGTGTGTTATGCTTGTCATGTGTAAAATACGGACGCTTTTGACATTGGTGATTCCTGCATAGGTCATTTTGTAATGTGTACATAATAAGGGATTCCTCAAGACCTAGTCTAAAGTCTAAATCTTCAACGCAGGCAGGACTCTAAAGCTATGCACAGAGTGCCGTTGCCTCACGCTAATGTACTGTAGTGCTGCCCCTTCTCTCTCTTGTAACCCTCTAATCTAAATATCTGCTCACGGTAAAATACATTTTTCAATCTTTTTGATTTTGTGCACTTTAGGATACTTATACCTTGTAGGATACTATGTGGTACTTTGGGATGACTGGAAAGGCGCCTATGCTTTCTAAAAGTGTAAAAAGCTGCTTAAGTCGTTCACCAAGTTATGGGTCGTCAGCTTAAGAAGAGCCCCCTGCCTGTTGATCTCTTGGTCTTCTAGAGATCATCAAAGTTCTAGTTCAAGTTCTTTGTTGAGAATGTTCAAATATAAACTATGCGTCATGCTAAATCATATAAAAGGATAGATCAAACTATTTCCTAAAAATTTTAAATATAAAAATACAAACTTTCAGCTATTGTTTGTTTGACAATTTAAGTTGTTTGTCTTTAAAACTGAAGGAAATAGAGGGCTAAATTGTGGCATGTACATTCCTATTTGTTGTAGAAGGTCAATAAGAATCTGATTTACGAATTTTACCTCAGGCTCAGGGCATTCCAGTTGGGAACCTTGCTATTGGGAGGCTTTCCTCAGACGTCGTCCTATAATATTCCAAATTCACTTTTCTTCAAACCTTTCAGTTCAACCAAAGTATCACCTACCAGTAGCCTCACTGGCCTATGCGATCTATGAATACTTTTGCCTCGCACCAAAGATTTTTGACTAGTTTGATGTCATGGAGTGGGCCTGTTTATTACAGCAGGGTGTCCGGTTTGATCCCGATATGCCTCAGACGATCCGACTCGAGTTTGCCAAAAGCAACACCAAGGTTAGCAAGCCCAAACAGCCCGTGGCTAGCCTCACAACCACGCACCCAACTTTGATGCACCCACTCACCGGACGTAAGTACCACCCACCTCGCATAAGCTTCTGCACTCCCTTCGCTGGCCGTCCAAGAGGGCAATCATTTCAGGACTGCCAAGTCCTAGGGTCATATTTTGCAAGGAAACGTTGTTTGGTTTTTGTTTTATTGGAATAAATGATAAATCGTATTATAGTCTCGTGATAGACAGTTGTTCAGCTGTTATTACTTATTACTCTGATAAAAAAGGGTTATAATGGTAGTAACATTAGGGGGTATACTAAATTCAAATGATTGCCACTCTTGACTGAGCCATAGGCTTTAAAGCACTCCACTAACCTCGCACCCCCTTCATTTAGATCTTAGTAAAAATCTAGCTTTTACTGTTGTACTATAAGCTACTGAAATTTACCTTTGATTCTTATTGCAAGTGAATGTGTTGAGAAAAGTATTATTTTCCGTAACTAACTATCTCAAGACATTTATTCAAGTGTTTATTTTATGCAAACAATTCACTAGACCTGTATGATATAGACCTTTTAAGATAGTCATAATATTTTAGCAGCAAGGGATAAGTAAGTACTAGACTTTAATTTTAATTTGATTTTTCAAATTTCTCTGTTTCAAGCACAGACTATAATCTTTTATGTTAAATTAAAATCTTGGATTTACATCAAAATGTGTCTGATAATTTATTAATATAGCAATTATTGCAAAACTAAAATATGTTCACAATTTTTATGTTCAGTTTATAGGGTGAGAATGTTAGTCATTTTCCAAAATTCTTTTGATGAAAACAACTTAACCTTTTATGGTATTTATCCTCTAATATTATTTGTGGATTTCCGTAATGTAATCAATACTTAATAGGACGATCTGATATAACTAAGACATCGTTTGCTGCCATGATCATACAAAGAATCGTTTCCTTTTGTTTAACCCCTTTATGATTTTAATTTCAATAGATAAGATAATTCTTTGGAGATTAGCCAGAAGCTCTTTTACAGAAACAAAGAAGCAAGTAAAAGTATTCTACTTGGTTCAAAACGAGGAAAATTGTTAAAGGTTACTGTGCGAATAAATTATTAGTAAAAAAAAATATATTAAACCGCTGTAAAATATTTTAAGAAACTACGTTTTTATGATTTTAACAAATATTTTCTTTAATCTATTACAAGTAGCCTGAACAATGAATAATTTATGGAGTATATTCAGTACATTTCCTTGTTTTTGCTTTTACCTCGTTAAGAAAATCCGTTGATTCTCGTCATTGGTTATCAATAGCCGCCGGAAAATCGGCTTCACTATTTCACACAAGAGTGAATTCATGTTAAGTGCTGATGGGCTTGTAATTGCAACTGGAGTCTACGAGAAGGCAGCTCGGGGAAGGGGATGTGTGTGGTACCAGTGATACCAATTATGTCGCGCCGCCTCATACCGCTCCTTGGTTAACCACTTATTTGGTATTCATTCGGCTATTTGCCCCTACATATGCACCCACGCTCTCCGCGTTCTTGTCGCAGCATAAATCAAGGCTTAAGTTACTCTTTTAGGGAAAAAAATACTACAACGATTAAATTGGTCACAAAATAGTAATCCTAAATACAACACAAAGAAAAATCAATTGTTGAATCAAGCAATTTAAAGGTTATGAGTTCATGTAAGTAATTAGAAATATCTATATGAGTTATCTATATAGTAATATGGATAATTTAGAAGATTGTTTTATTTTATTATTATGAATAATTTGTTAATATCTATTGTTGGGTTATTTTCACTATCTATCATGTTTAAAAAATCGTTGTGGTTAATTCATTTAGCAATCATATACATTGTTTTGACGTAACCATTGATTTTTCTCTGTGCAGAAAATCAAAACGATGTAATTCTTCAATTAAATGCAGTACAGTGGTGTTAATTATCCTAATAAAATGTGCCATTGCTATCCCCAGGAACGACATTTCACCCACATCCGTCCATCAAAATCTGAATCTTCTAAAAATTTGTTGTTTGTGGCAATTAGTTTAACTAGTACGGTCCAAACAACCTTTTTACCGGGTAATATATCTTACTCAGTTTGAGACCGGTTTATAAGTTAATTTTCTTTTTAGAGAAATGATATTCTCAACTTCAGAAATTACCTTGAAACATTCATCCTCTTTCTGTTGTTTTAAACACAAGTCTGTTATTTTTACGCGACCTATGTAATTGGTTTAATTTACATTAACTTACACAAATAAGACCTTAAGGTCCACCGAGTATAGGAATTTCAAAAACAGCGCATGGCATAGAATAGTTCGCCAACTATCTCTCTATTAGTTCTAGTTATTACTTCATCTATCAGTACACATCATACTCACCCACAGCATATTATGGAGCGTCAAACAGTCAGACTTCAGATAAATGTTATGATAGATGAATCTTTAGCAAACCGGCTTAATGCTTACGCCATAATATTATTATTGTGTTAATTAGGTACATTTGTTGGAACCAAACGATTGTATGAATGCACTAGTCCCATGAGGAACTCGCTAAATACAAAACGCACACCAAGAGGTATGAGTAATTATTCTCCATGCACTCATTTTGGGACTTGAACGTTTGTGAGTGTGGCAAAACTAAAAGGAATAACTTACAGCCGCTTTGTCTTGGTTCGCAGTGTATTTAGTTTGAAATTAACAGCCAGATACACTTATTCAACTCTTATGTCCAATGTGATCATTGCAAGTATTATTGTCCATTATTTACCCCCTTAGTTGTACGATTAAAATATTGCAAGACCTCAGTACTGACAGTGTAACCATCAGTATAGGTCAAAATAGTTTAAACATGAATTAGGACATGATTTAACGTCATCTTCAGTCGGTCAATCTTCACATCGTTACCTTTAAATACATCCTGATTCATTTTTAAATTATCTTGAGCTTTCCTGACGGTTACAATGTAAGTAGTGAAGTCTTGAAATATTTTCTGCAAGTACAGCTTTCGCCACTCAAAACATGAAATCATAACTTTATGTGTAACAAATTACATACTGTAATACATGAACATAACACCATGTTTAGACCTACATAAGAGCATACTTCTATAACCATTCAAACTAAAGTAGTGCAATTAAGCTACATGATTATACAAAAAATGATGGAATGTGATTTGGGTTTTTAAAATAGCATTTTTCCTTTTGTGTTTCCTTATTATTATAATTTTTGTTTGCCATTTAACAGAATTAGGTGTTTAAAGAGACCAGATTAAAAATAACTGCGAAATAACTTCCATTTAAAACTTAGATCATTATTGCCAATTTTATTATTTACTATTTCGAATGTATATTTGTGTGTAGAAGTAATGTTAAATACGTAAGAAATTCCACTAACTTTTATTTATAATTAAAAATTTTAATCAATATCGAAGCTTAAAAATAATTCTGATACCTTTAAAACTATTCTTAAAACTTATAACTTATATTTACAGCTTGAAAAATATACGTTTAGAATTCAAAGCCCATATCAATTAATTTTATTTAGTGTTCATTGTATGACAATTTTAATGTATTACATCGTCCAAGAATAAAAAGATTTTTCAAAATGCCTTAAAAACAATAATTTCTTTGTTTCCCTTTTCAATGTTACACTTACAGACAGACGAACGGAGAAGTATTAATCGCGTTTTATTACCTAGGTTTGTTCTCTTTATAGATGGAAATAACAAATGGTTTCAGCATTTCACGTAATTCTACCTTGAACTACCTACTTTTTCGCAATGTCAAAAAGTGTATTCTAAATTCTACGATTCTACATTGAAAAAAGCACACACGACAAAATCTTGGCTTACATTCCATAAAAAATATTTTGTTCGTACAGCAATTAGACAATTGATTAGTCTTACAAAAAAACTGCCGATACCAAAAAAGAATGTCATATTGTGTTTTTCGAGTGAAATAAATTAGCTAATGATTACAGAATCTAAAATAAAGTTTAAATTTCAAATAATCTTTTGAGATAAAATCCTCACAAAATATTTTACCTCGAAAACTTGGCAAGCATATTATTTAACAACTTCCCTATGTGATTGGATGCTAATCATGTTCCCAATGATAAAAACAATCATCCTTAAAAGGATCACATGTGTGAAAATGATGGGAAAAACATTAATTTATTAAAGACCTAGGCAGTATTTCTGATTTCAAATCGTATTGGTTGGATGGCAAAATAAACATTAAAAACTAATTTTCAAAAATTACTTTACATTTTAACTCAAAGCAAAGCAAGTAATTTTCAACCGTTGGCTTAAAAGTTTCATTTGATTTTTTAAATTTATAATACTTTATTTTTAATTGTATTTACTGAAAACATATTTAATGGCTCATAAAGAAGTTTTACAAGAGGGAAAAACAAGTCATACTGTACGTGAAAAAGAAACAAGATAATTAATGATAATATTCAATTGTTTACCATTACAATATATTTTATAATATGTTTTAATTCCAGTAAAAAGGCTAGTTAAGAAATTTGGGCAGTTTCACCTTTTTCATAGTGACTGGTTGTTCATGCACAGTACTTCAATATTTTTCTAACTTATTAATAATTTTTTTAATACTATTCATTGTTCGACAATAACTTTAAAGCTACCATCTCTTCATCTCTCCTGGTCTCGCTGAAGATTTAGGTCTTAGTCAAAAGTTTTTAATTACAATATGACAGGTGATGAATCCGTAGATGATTTACGTTATTTTTTACACGATGATGACTTTCAACCTCGAAGGGTCATTGTCAAACCTATATGTCAAACCTCACTTCATCCGGATCGTCGTCATTGAGATTATAAATCTTTAAACACAAACAAAACTACTCGTAACTTAATTTTGAAATTAACTGCAAACAACCCTAAAACGTCGATTGTTCCGGCAACCACGAACTGTCAAACCAGTTCCAGGGCTAAGGCGTTATCAATTTCAATGTTCTCCTCGGTCTGAGCAAAAAGAGAAGGTATGTGCAGTTTGCATTTGTGTTAAAAATGTTTGTTAAAGTAATGGGTTGACGAGAATTAATTAATCAGAATAAATGAACGAGAAGTAATGGTAAAAGTGGCGACTGAGGACCCTCCAAATGGCGTGAAGTTTGACAACAAGGTTTGAAAATGTGCCTTTGAGGTTGAAACTTGAGTCCTTGTAGTTTGAAAAACAACGCGAATCATCAACGGATTGCGATTAACAACTTATCATGTTGTATACATGGACGGTTCCGGAGGCAAACTTCGTGAATGAATTTATTATTAATCATACAGACATTAACTGTATTAGCATATTATGTTATAAGAAAAATTAAAGAAAAATCATTTGATCATCGGGCTATGGGTCTAAGTGCAATGTTTTGGTTTTAAAACAGAATATAATCAAAGTAAAACATAAATTCAAATCATGGTAAAAAGATTATTTTGGGTGTAACATTTTTATTAAAAAGTTTAAGTATGAGGTTCAATCTAAATCTACATTGAACGTTATGGACTTCTATGACTTACTTTCTTCTATAATAATTTTTACTTTTAGTTTGTAAGTTTTAATACAATGAGTTACTAAGAAATAATGTTGTGTACACCTTTCATTAAAAAAACTTGTAATTTCATTCGCTGCTCTCTTGTAATTAGTCTACTAAGGGCATCCTCTTATATCTCCAACTTTTGTCTGCCTAAAATAAATGGATTATTTTGACGGGTACTTGTCCAATTTAAAGATTTATGCAGAGAAAAGTTATAAAATTAAGAACAATAATTTTAAGAGTGTTTTTAAAGTTCTTATAACATTTATTTCTAATTCATGTTTTCTGATTCCTTTTTTCTTTTTCATCCAATTTCAAAAACTAATATTATTTCTTTGTAATCATGACCCTGAAAGGAATATTTTGGTACATTGAAACCAAGTTAGCTCAAAAATCTGCTTATGTTAGGGGACTTATTTTCCGATAGAAACAATTTTATTGTTATGTATCATTTGTTAGTGTTACCTTTCATATGAGTCCTTTAAATACAGGCTTTGACACAATTTAGGACTTTTAAACAGTTGTACGTGTACCTAGTGGCATGATCTGGACCTCGGGTTTGTGACAGTTTGTTGACTTTATTAAGCCTTTAAAATGAGTGGTCACTCAGTGGGGGTTTGTTTTTGAAAACTTTTGACAACCCTTCCCCTCAAATTCGCATTTTGGGGATCGAAACAGTTATTTAACGCACCGCAAAAAGTAGTGATTTTGGTTGGAAGTTTTGGGAAAAATATCTTTAACCTAAATTTTTTAGTTTGAAAGCTATTAAACCGATCTGGGACTTTTGGGGTGTAGGACATAATTTGGTCAGGCTAATGGCCATGCACAGTAAGTGGTGGCCTACGTTCTCATGATAGCAAATTGAGTAAAATTTTTATATTTCAGGTTTGTCCTCTGTTTATTTCTATTTTTTCTTTTACTTGTATTGTTAATATTTTCTTTCGCCTTAAGTTATTACGTGGTAAAATTAGTTTTAACTTTTCATAAGGTTATTAAATGCTTTGCAAATTATGACAACTGTAAAATCCTAAACGTAATTTAGTATTTTTAAATACGTTTTCATCTTCAACTTTCAAATAATAAAATATATCTATCTAGCTATAAGAAGCTCCTAAAACATTTCAAGCTTATCTTCCCTAACAGGAATATTGACTGAAAGTACATTAAAACTGCATAGTAGTGATTTTGTATTTTCCATTTATATGAGAACATTTTTGCTATTATTTTGTCAAACTCTGCTATAAAAACTAATTTCAACATTAAAGAAATATATATTTTACTATACATATGATCTATTTTCTGGTAAACATATGACAAAAATTTTTACTTATTTCAGTACATACTTTTTCATTCATATACGTGGACGTGCACCAAGTAATAAACCATATTGTTACTCAAATAAAAAAAAAATTATTTGATGAACAAATAAAAATTGAGCTCCATTTTTTGAGCTTATAAAATAAAAAACTATAAATTTAGATTCATACCGTACGAATTCTTAATGTCTTTTTTCGTATTTGGCAATGAGGAGTTTAATGTTATTGAGATTATAAGGTCTATGTATCCTTTTATCAATAAATATCAGACGTGAGTATTATCTATGGGTAAAATATTCATAACTATTGCTGTGTACAAATTAATCCTGTTCTCAATGACATTGTTCTTCATCCCATCTCTCACTCAAGTCTGTCGACTGTCGAGGTTGTAACCGGCTGCGGGGTTGTTGCAGATCTCGGCAACCCGTTTTTCCCCGGCGCCCCCGACCTGTGGCCCCACCCCCTGGCCTACGCCACCGCCGCCGACCTGCCGGGGGCCGCCCTGCAGCACGCTCTGGTCCACCCGGCCTTGCACCCCCAGGTCCCCGTACGTTCATACCTCTGACTATCTGCTGAAAAACCGGAGTCTTTGGGCCAACCAGCCCCCTCCTACCACCAACATGTAATTGAGATCATATACCTGTGTACCCCTCACTCTGCACTCGTTACTCGCCCCACTCGGCGTTCCACGATTTTGCTCTCTATTTTGCACTTGTAAAATGTACATACTTAAATATTTGTAGGCTTTTATTCATGAGACGATTAAAGTTAAAATTTGAGTGTTTAAAAAATCTGACTGCTTGCCAGCTTGGCTCTTCTATACAATTAATTAATACCTATTTAATTTCAGGAAATAATCCTTTTTTAATGTAAACGACATGTAGAGAGTTCGTCTCTAACGTTAGCTTAACAAGGCTAATTCAGTTAGTCCGCATGATGATGTAAATATAACACTTAATATAGTTGATTTAAGAAATGTAAATTTAACACTGAAACCTAACATATTCCTGTTAGAAATTTAATTAACGTCTGTCAGATTACTGTCTTCTGTATAAAATTTTGAACAAAATTGCAATAAATATCGTATGCTAAAATTTTTACATTATCTCTTTAAATTAGTTCAACCTTGCACTGGCAAAATTATAAAGTATTCAGTACAAATAATTTACATGCATGAACTGTCAAGAATTTTTCAAAATATTATTTCCACTATAACCTTACTGATGGGTTAAAAGATCAAAGTAATCATTAACTTTTTCATACCAGCTAATTACAAGTTGTAAAACTGCACATTCATCAGCATAAAGTTTTCTCAAACATTTCAGAGGATTTTAAACAAATAATTTAACAGAAACGTTGTTTTTACTGGTAGAAATGCAATAAATTTTAAGTTCTTTTATAAAAGAGAATAAGTAATAAGTTCGTAATTTCAACAAGAGACACGCAGCACATTGCACTGTTTTAAATACAAAATGAAAAATTAAAGAAGCACAGCACATCGTAAATGCACAGTACCAAAACCTTTGCAGATTTTTTTCAACTTGCCAATTTATATTAGGTATCAGCAGTTTAAAATCAAAGTTATCTTGGTAAAACATTTTTCTCCAACCCAAAAAATCCACATTCATTCACTCCCTCCCACATCATCCAATGATCTGTGTTGGTTCCTGGCTTCTACTTTTTATTTATTCTTTATCGCTTTTATTTTAGTAATATACCTACATTTTTAGTATTTGTATTACAAGTAGCTCTCATTGTATTCAGTAGTTGGATAAGTTTAATAATTTTCCCTTCAACATATTGGAGTTGACACAAAACGTGTGTTTGTGCAAGGCAATGCAAGGAATGATATACATGTAACATATTTTATGTCTAAATACACGTTATGTATTATAGCTGCAAAATAGATTGTGTATACTCTTATCACAAGCCATATTAATAATTATGAATATATTTTTTTAAGAAGTAAAAATATATAGCTGTGCATATTGGTTATTTTAGTATTCTCTTACCATTGCGTTAATGTCTGATTCAGCGCAATACAATACCAAACTGAATAACAATAGTATTTTTTTGTCATTATTTTAACTCGATCAGAACTCACTTTTTATTTCATTCGAGTGCAAAATTATTTTAAAAACCATCTGACCCTAATAGTGAAGGGCGTTACTGTTTACGCAGAGCAATTTCCCACACGCAGAGCAGAAGTTCGGTGGAGCGAACAGATTGACCTAAAAATTATTCTTTGAAATTATACTAAAGCGAATCAAGCAGGTCTCTCTTTCAGTAATTTTTGCACTGCAAGAGACTGACTGCATAAATTATGTCCATAACTATTTATTGACAAACCCCAGCTGATTCATTCGTTAGGATTTTTAATTAATCTTACCATTGACTGTATTTATAATAAATTATCATACCAAACAAAGACAGCAGGCTTAGTAGTCAAACTTTTAAAAAAATTTCTCTTCAGGTTGTATCACTCTAGTGATATTTTAATTACTACAAAAAAAATATACACGACATTTATCTTACTAATACCAACAAGCTCATGCTGCCTGTTATTTACACAATTAGGCCTACGCAGCCTTAGTCAAATATGGCCTCCTTACATATTTTATTTTTAATGAATTTTCATGACATTCCTTATCTTGTGCGTTGTCTGTTGCAGCCTCCCCTGTCCATCCCTCATCCCACCGCCGCGCTGACCGCCATGCACGCCTCTCTGCCGCACTTCCTGCCGTCGCCCGCGCTAGCCTCCCCAGTGGGCTCCTCGCCCAGCTCCCAGCCGGGGATCCCCACGGGCCCCTGCTCCACGCTCTTCGTCGCCAACCTCGGCCAGTTCGTCTCCGAGCATGAGCTCAAGGAAATATTCGCAAGGTAACTGCTATGTCTTTGAAAGGTACCTTGCAAGGTTTGTAAGGTTTCTGATATGTCTCTGCAAGGTCCGTAAGGTCCAGGTATCTATAATGTATTAATTTAAGTTTAAGAGTTTAAAGAGGATAAGAGGTAAGATCAGGTGATTGATTGTAAGGGTCTCAAGTTTTTAAATTTATAATTCCGATTGGTGAAAAATGGGCTTAAGAATTTGCTGGGCTTGAAAAATGTTTATCTGTTAATTTCTAGGACAATATGAATGTTTTTCCATTCTAATGACGCTATCAGATCCTAAACTTTATTGAAGACTTCCCACTTGTAAACCCTTAAATGTCCGTTTAAATAACCAACCCTCTTAAAATCGCAAGATTACAAAGGTATATTAAAGATGTTAAGGTATATTAAAGATTACCACATTTCCAATTTAGGTGGTTTAAGTATTACCTGACCTAACTCATATGTGGCAAAACTATTTCAACTGATATATTCTAACCAAATTATTATTTTTACTCAATAAGACATCATTGAACTTATAATAGTAACGTTGACCATAGTAATTTCTCAATTCTTATTCGATAATATTTTTAAGAATTTTGCTGTTTTTAAGCTGCATCATTTTAAACAATAACATAATGGAACCTGCTTTTGACTGATATACCTGTTCAAATTCTTTGGTTCAACAATCAAGTTGTACTTTAAATTATTAGAATCATTTTTTCCATAATTTGAGGTTTATTTAATTTAAAACACATATTTGAATAACGTTTCTTTAATTACGTATCCAAGTTAGTTTAGTTCCTAAACTAAAACCTGAACAGAATTAGTTTTTTAACATTTAATTAAAGTTTTATTATTTAATAACCACGAACTTATTTTTGTGTTACGTGAGAAGAAACAAAAAATTACACAGAGTTATTAACTTCTTAATAAGTATATCAACTTTGGTCTTAAGCCTTGCCTTCAGTAAATGACCCATACTGTTTTCTTCCGAACTGTGACAGTAAGTGATGGATTACTTTTGTTTTATTTGTTCTGTCTCTCAGAAGAGAGTAACAGATATTACAGTTGTCCATTTGTGTTGTCAAATAAGATCATTAGAGGGAAGTTATGATTGAGTTGATTTTTATGCTAATGGGCATAAGTTCCTGTCGATAAACTTCAGCAATTTTTGTTTTATAAATAATTTAATTAGCTATGTACTCGGCAATAAACATATCACAAATATTTAATACGTCAAAACCATGAATCCAAATGTTAAAAATACCTTCTTAATGTAATAAAGTAAACAATATATAAGTATACCTTTAAAACTTCGATAGGAATAAAGTCAAAAGTAGTAAAATTGTATTCGTAAAGCATGAGTAAAATACCTTCAATTCAGTGTTGAACTAAAATATCTTCTTTTCATCCCAGTGTAATTTAAGTATCAAGCGAACTGAACCTGTTATAGTTAAGCTAGAACATTTAACCTCTTCATAAGAACAAGACATTGAAGGAGATCTGGTAAACGGCAATGCACTGATTACTTTAAAGGCACTCATATAAAAAAGAGAATCTAATGTAAACTTTTATAGCAAATTTTTCTGTCAGTACAACAATTAATTTACTCAAAAAATTTGGTTCAATATGAGATATTATCGATAATCTACCTTGATAACCTTGATAAGCTATTATTAGGGCCTACATTCCTTAATATCATAAATCAAATATGAAAACCTTATTTTCTAATTAAATGAAGGTAGACACTAGACAGGTTAGTGTAGGGTGTTGGCGGATGGTGTGTAGGGTAGGGGGTGGGAGTGTAGTCTAAGTGGTTGTTTTGCATGTCACTTCACCAAAGCTTGCCTCTCACTGTAGCCCTCCCTTACACTTGCACCACACCATTCACTAACCCCTCTTGGCGACTGTGCACTCTGCATTGTTGTTGTATCATACTCACGTTGGTATCATGAAGCACTGTTTGCTTTGATTCGAAACTTTAAGGGTAAAAGATAACAGAAACCTTTTCGTCACTAAACTTTATAGATATCTAAAGACTCAATATTTAATACCGTGTGCTCACAAAGTTATAACAGAAGTTTTAATTGCACTAACAAATATACTAACAGCACACTAATGGGAATTCCCTATGGTAAAAGGGTCTTTTGCTATATAGTTTACCATATGTAATGTAGCTCCACAATCACTATGCAAACGACTAAGGAAAATTTGATGTCTTCATCACTGTTGTATTCTGTTAGACGCACTGTACATTGCGTTCGACGTAATACAACAGTGATGAAGATGTTAGTATCGGCGTACGGAATCCACCACAACATTAATCGGATTCAAAAGTTCAAACTTTGAGATTCTTTGAACAGCAGTAAGCTCTACTTTTGTTTTAAATGCATCAATATGTTTATCGTTTCAATCATAAACTTGATTCTTGACTTACTTTCATAAAATAACTTAAATAAATCAGGTCTGGTGAGCTTTAAGGCTAATCCTTTCATCCACCTCAACGTCGCCTAAACCAGCGTTGCACCTTTTGAAGACTTTTCGTACATTTATTCCCATTTATGCTAGTTTTATATTTTAACCTCTTAAGACTTTAACCTCTTATCCAATGATAAATAGCTTACAAAATTAGATAATTTAATCAATCAAGCCCAAACCAAATTTTATTGCTGTTGGATAAACATTTTTGATAACAATTTTCAAATGAATTTTCGGACAAGAGGTTACGGGTTCAATTCTTGGCATACCCACAAAAACTTTATGGCTTTTAACATTCCCTAAAATAGCTTATCTCTACTGTAACATTGCATTGAGCGTTGATAACACACAAAAAAATAAACAACCTGTTATAGTTAAAATATTAATCTTTCACAACCGTATGCATGAAAGGACTTTGTGCATACGGCATTCACCCCGCTCACCTCTTCTAATAAAAAACCGGTTAAAATAAAAAAAGTAGTCTTTCACAACCGAACGCATGACAGGGCTTTGCACAAGCAGAGTGCACGGCGGGTCTAACCTCGCACAGCCTACCACTGTTGTTATGTGCACAGCTTCCCCGGGTTCTCCCGACTGCGAATGCACTCCAAGGGCGGGTCCCCCGTCGCCTTTGTAGAGTACCAGGACGTGCGATGCGCCGCCCAGGCTATGGCCACCCTTCAGGGCTCTTTCCTGCTCTCCTCTGACCGGGGCGCTATAAGAATTGAGTACGCCAAAAGCAAAATGTCCGAGGTTCGTTGCCTTCTTTTTTGAACTATTGTAGGATCCCCAATATTCCCTTTCTCGAATAGGAAGTTTATGTGTCCGGTCATTGATGTTTGTTCAGTTTTTCAGTAAATGACACAATTTTGTTTAGCCTATTGTCATGAAGTTGGTTTTCGGGTAAAGCCGTGTCAATGTCTAAACTACAGACATTTATGCTGACGTTTCGGATATGTATCAATATCCACCATCAAGGCGACGAGCGTCTTTGTTCGTCGTTCATCGTCTTTGAACTAAGACGTTCCTCGCCCTGATGGATATTGTAGCAAATCCAAAACGTGTGCAAACAAGTTCGACATTGACACGGATATACCTGTAAACCCACTTCATAAATCTATTTTTGGAAGCCTGCACAACAGTTTTGTATATTGTTTTGAAAATATTCAATTTGTCAATTGTAAAGTAAGGTTCTGCCATCTTACGATTTGGTATATTGAGTAAATGGTTTTTATGATTTATTTTTATTTGTGTGTTTTTTATCAAATGAATTACAAATATCAAAACAAGATTTTATTCTAAATCTATGTACGAATTTTGTTTTGAGTAATTATTACCAGCATTTAAAATACCTCAATGATTATTTATTAACAGCCCAAGATGACTCTTACCAAAGATGTTAATTTGGCTGCACTGGAGTAAATTTAAAATGTTAGATTGAATCCGTTAGTGAAAATTACAAATAAATATACCTTACCTCACCTCGCTTGGACTTTCAAGTGATCGTAAAAATAATTCTCTTCTATTGGGTTTTAGTGGATGTTATAGTTTGACAATAATTCGATGATTATCGGAAATATGCTGTACTGTTTTTATTTCATTACATTGCACATAGCTGTACTCTTCACTGACACTTTACATTTGTTTCACTTTACTTGTAATCGCACAACCTTCTCACTGTACTCTTTTAGCTAAAACTTTTTGAGAAAGCAAAATCAATATTCAAATCAGGGTACGGTACGTTTCATGGCTACTTCATGGGAGAATTTTCTCGGCATCTAAAGTTTCCCACTATATATTTTTGCCTTAAAAATACTTTCTTGCACTTGCACATTGTAAAATGCTGTTGTAAAAGTATCTATAAAACAATTTGAAACATTTAATAGCGTTAAGTCCATGTAACCCATTTACTAAAGTACTTATTATAAACGAGTTTATACTAACATAATTCAATTATTCTAAGACCTATTCCTCTCCTTAGTTATGTTGAAATGTCTGTGCGCTCCTCAGTAACGCCGTGCTTGGGTTGCAGGGATCCTACCGGAGCGAAGAGAATGGACAATCTTAATTACAACTACATGCAGCCCACACAGGTGGGCAACGCCGCTACCTGACAGTGCAGCCCTCTAGTGGAAACGGCCAAGGTCTAGCTCTACTGTAACGACGACTACGAGGTTTTTAGTAGATTCTCATTTTGTCTCTGCAACAAGTAAATCTAAAATAGTAACTCCGGGTAGTCCTGTAGTACGTCTGTTTGTTGCTAAAGAATGAGGAACATTAAAAATTTAGTTTTTGTTAGTGCGCTTTGAGAAAAAAATATTGAGAGTCTGTCCGTGTTTAGTAGAGCTAATGTTAGGCGAAGATCGGAAAACCAAAGGTGCCCTAAATGTTATGCTACATAGATTTATTATCGAACCCCTGTACGAGGCTCTTTCAGGTATTTGTTTACATTTTATTTAGAATGAATACTAAGAGGCCTGTACTGTTTATAATTATATTGCAATTTTGTTATGTACTATACACGTGTTGTAACCGCTATGAAAAATATTCTACGGTTTTATTCTGGATCTACATTTGCAGAGATGGCATATGTGTAGCGAAATATTTTTTATTGTAAAACTTTACTTAGTGGAATGTGAGAATGTTGGAGGTTAGGATAATTAATTATTAGACTTGTGTTTATATTGTTGTTAGTTGGCATTGGATGGTCTTAATACTGTGCATCAACTGTTAAGTCTATGTTCTAGGTTACAAACTCGACATTCTATATTTTATCATAGGTTTCAAATAATGTAAAGAAGCATTTCACTTCTAGACGTAATAGAAATTCATAAAATACAGTCAAAGTTCTCTCTATTTTCTCTTTAACCTATTTTAATGTATATCTCATTTACTTTTATATTCTTTGTTGTAAAAGACTACTTAAAAATCTAAATGTATGTGATATGCAAGACATATTTTTGTTATATTGCTACGGATTTTGACGTTTCTATTATATATATATAATATATTTAATAATTTGTATTCCCTCGACAAACGTACCCAAAAGCTTTAAAATTCAAAGGCGTGTAAGATATTTGTTACAAAAGTGAGTGTATAATCGTCGAATCGCACGGTTCAGTTTCCAGTATTAATGCCATCTACTTTCTTATGAAGAAATTTATAAATTGAATTTCTCGTTTTAATACCAAAGTTTAATGTAATTTGATTGTTAACATTAAATAATACCAAAGACAGGTATATTGTGTAAGACATGTTTCTTAATTAATGAATTGCGGTTTTCAATGTTTGTTCATTTAAGGGCAATCATTCTGTTCATTTTTATTCTCTTATAAATAGCAATAATTCTGTATGTGGATTTTTGATAGTGAAGGGGGATCGCAGAAGCTAGCCACGCACATATCAACCGAGTTTGTAGGCTGTTCGGTCCCCCAGTATATGTAAATATATATGTCAGTACTTAAAAGTAATAATTTCCCAAAATTGTGCTAAGCTCTAATCTTTTGAGAATCCCTCTATTTTGAGCATAAGTATTTGTCACAGCTCTGTAAGAAAAACAAGGTGATACGGTTTTTCGGTGTGACCAACCAATTTCACATCATTTAGATATCAGCAAGTACACTATAGCTTGCATCAATCACTCGTTAATTTTTTATCACAAAAAACCTTTAATTTTTTAAATAAGTTAATTTTTACCCTTTAAAAGTCAACAAAAAGTTTCTATCCTTTGGTGGGAAATAAAGCTTTCCTAAAATTAAAACCATACATAAAAAGATAACATATTAACTCTTCATTGAGCAACATTAAAAAGGGAATTTCAAATTTTAGTTAAAAGAGTATAATGAGAGCCAATAATAAATTATAAATGATTCCAAAAAAGTATTTATTCGTGATTTATATTTAGTTTAAAAAAGTAAATCGAGGTTTTTTATAAAACTCATAAAATATTTTAATACTTTTTTTCATTTTTTGACTCTCTAAATAATTTTGTATTGCCGTAGACACTTTTGTTTGGCATTATACGTCCATCATAAAAAAAGCTGTAAGTATAATTATAAAAAATGAAGCAGTGGTAATATTTATAACTAAAATATTATCAGTATTAGCTTTGTTTTCAACTTAGACAATTATTAACTTAAAGGTTAGTTTAAATTAAAGAAAAACTCAGACCAATTAATTGTAGATAAACGTATGCGATTAAGTCTCGAAACCTTAGAATATTGGAATAATATGAGTTCATATAAAAGAGGGAAAGCTTTGTTTGCCGTATAATATTTATATTCAAATTTCACAAAATTTTTACACTTCTCTTTATTATTCTCTGACCAATGTTTATGGATCTACATGAGGCTAACAAAGACTCTTAACATGTACCTGTGATATTCACTTTCGCTGATACGTTATAGTTATTTAATTGTGGGGCCATTCAGTCCATTTTTGTTCCTAAAAAAAGTGGCAACTTATGCACTAGATAATTAGTTCACCTTTTACGTACTTTTTGATAGTAACGGGAAAATTTCAGTTTTCTGACATTTATAACACATACGTCACAATGTAATTTTATTAAAAAACAGAACATACTGCCGAACTAATAATTTTGTTTTGTATTCAACAACATTTGAAGGCTTTATATGAAAGTGAAAACATATATTTTTATACGTACTTTTTTAATTGAAAATCAGTTTTAATAGTCATGCAAGCAAAGATAAACGTCTTAAACTAAAGAATTTAAAGTTTTCTCAAACACATTAAATGATAAATAACATGGTTACAGAAATGTTTTTTATGAAACCAAATTGTGTATTCTAGGTTGCCACTTTAATGGTTTGTTTCATTTGACTATTACTAATAAATCATAAATTGTTAATATAAGTTGCTGTCTGGCTAATATATCGATTGCCAACTTCAGGACATCTGATGTGAAATTACATCCAAGCAAAGCTTGGGTAAAACTTAGGTGATTGTTGTTACTTTTAACTCAAAGTATGTAAGCATTCCATTATCAATTTATGAAATTGATATAAAACTATTATGAATCTCAAATCGTATTTTCCAGCATCGTGTGTTGTGTTTATTCTGTGATTATTATTTTGATAACCGTGAGCTTACTCTTTCTTATCTTTTATTTCCTTGCCAGTTTCAATAAAAACCAGAGGGATGCGTTTAACTTTTGTAGATATGTAATAAATAATATTTTGTTATTTATTTTATTTTATCAGTCGAATCAGCGGTTAGTTAGTAATTGTATATTTATCTGATGTTTTACCTCAGCGAAGCCTAAGTGACTAGTGTAACTTCTTTAGAATCGCCAATAGTCAGGGTTAATCCATATCTTTCTCAGTCCAAAAAATACCAAAGACCTGAAGCATGAAGCAACTTTCTCTTTTGAAGCCAGAGTTAAGTTATAAAACTTGTATTTAATGTTAACCAAATATATTATTACTGTAGTGTTAGGTATAGTTTATAACGCTTTGTGTGTGTAAGGTGTGATGTAACTGTAGACTAGTATTTATTAATGTTCTGGGACGCCGGCAGTGTCGGCGAGGCAGGGCAGCGGCTGAGGGCCTCGCCGGACTCCGGCTCCCTCGTACACAGAGAGTCACCCAAGGACTGTGCTGTTTCCTCAAGTCCACTCACTTTCACTCATCCCTCGATGTCACACGGATATTTTATTTCCTTCGATACTATTTGAAATTTGCACAAACCTTAAAGCACCGCATATGTACAGTACACCTTCGGTAAATAATTGAAAAAATAACGTAACACATTGTGATATATCATTAAATAAATCGTTACTTTTTTAAATAAACATTTATACATATATGACAATCATTAAAAGATACGAGTGGCCAGTAGTAGTCTATAAAGCACAACGTGAATGTGTAAAATTGCACCCGTGAAACAGCACAATCCGCCGGTCTCTGTGGAACTATCCGTCCATAATGCATGTCTTGTACGAGCCATGTGAAATATCATCATTGAAACTCAGCTCAACCAGGTACAGGGGCATTTACCCCTCGGGGGTGTGAGAGAATCACCAAACATACATATCAGCTTAGGTTAGGAGAAATCAATGTTTCTACCCGTTTCAATGTCTATTTGTAACGTATAAGGAAGGGTCTTCTAAATGTGTCTTGTGCTGAAGATCTTCACATGACTATTGTCAATAGTTACAGTTAAAACCTAGCAATATTCAGTGTCTTGTTAGGTACCGTACTAATTCGATTATGTGAAGATCTTCATCTGGAAACAACTCAATTATTATTGTTCATGTGGAGTATAATTGTTGGCATAGACTGTAATGCGGTTAACTTGGGGCTCATTCGTAACTGTAACATAAATCGTTACCTCGAAACTTGTGCTCCTGACCCGTCCTCTCCCCCCCTCTCCTGAACACATCCTAAATTACTTATCGGACCCGAAACCCTAACCGTTACGTTGCTTGTTACATTTTACCCGGAGAGCAGATCTGTCAGTGTCGCTCTGTATGAATGGTCCCCGGTTTCGTTGTTGTGTTGCCCCACAGAGTGCCTGCTGTTACGACCGATGAGCCTCAGTCCTTGCTGGTGTCAAGGGTTGGTGTCCGGGCTTTACCACGACACATCAGCCTTCTTTTTAACTGTGTCCGGCCGACACCAACGAAAACACCACTATCAAAACATATCATGATTTGTGCCCCCAGACAAGTGTAACATTCTTAAATCATTAGCGAATTATGTATGAAGTATATTCATTGTAAGAATTAATATAACTATAAGAAAGATTTGATAACAAAGTAGAGGTTATAACGCTAGTTTCTGCTATCTTAGATTCAGTACTGTAACATCTTTGAACAATGTCTGCTTTGTGGAGCCTGAGTCTCTTTAATGGAAACATCTTGCAATATTCGACTCAAACATAAAAAGAAGTGTACATGTGTTTAAAATAAACATCACAAAAATAAGATTGTGTATCATTTTAATTTCTCCCTCTGGCATGCTCTTAATATCACTAAGTTTTAGTCGTTTACACTTTAAATTTAATTCTCGAGATTTGAATACACAAAATTTCAAATACTTATTTGAAAACTAATTTTAGATCTTTTCTGTTGAGCATAGGTAATTATCATATGCTAAGATAAATCTCCTCTGCATAAGTTCTTGTAATATACTGTGTTATTAACACTCGTCATATTTAGGCTCAAACATATTCTTAAAACAATACAGTGTGGCTATGCCATCAACATAGATATTTTCAATTTCACAAAATAATAAAAACAGCAGATAAACTTATATACCAAGTCTTGATTGGCAAAACTTGCATTGCTACATTGCTGAAGAAATAAATCCAAATTATTACAATGAAACATGTTTGACATGTGAATTTTTAAAATCGATTGTGTTATAGTTATTTTACTATATTCTAATAGTCGTTATTATTAATGAATAAAAATCAAACTCTCTGCTGGTGAAAACATATTATTTGAACTCACTTTCTTCAATTAATTCGTATGTAAAGCAGTTTTCATTCATTATACTGAAACAGGATTTAACTTGACAACTGTATTGTACTATAATTTAATTTTTATGAAAACATTGTTAACATTCCCACATTATTTGTTACCAATATGATGATCATAACAACAAGGTTGTTATTTGTTATGATATGATTTGGCCTAGTAATAATTTTCATTTTTAAAATTCACTTTATTCATACTTGGAGTTTTACTAACAATAAACTCTGGGTACAACACTTTGTAGTCATAAATTAGGTATTTCCAGATTCAAGGAAATCCTGGAAGCTATTTTTGAGATACATTTTCAAGCCAGTATGCATACAAAGATTGCTCATATATAAGTATAGGGTTTGGAGTGAAACTTTCAATGACAAGTTACTATCCAAATAAAAACGGCAAATTTATGAGCGCCATCACTATTTTATATTGCATCATTTTTAAAAATTAGCGAGTATATTTCAAACATTTGTTAATTTCTTGTACACGAGAAGTAGAGGAATTAAGTATGAAGTACATTCATCGTAAGAATTAATATAACTATAAGAAATATTTGATAACAAAGTAGTAATAAGACTTCTCTTTTCTGCTTGAACGAGAAATAACTATCAAAGAATTTTCAAAGAACCAATTATTGAAAGAAATTAACACTACATTTAACTAAAAAAGTAATATTTTATGTCTCTTTCTCGGTTTCTTTAACTAAAAATTTATTTGAATCCGTACAATGAAAACAAAAGCCAACATATTATTAAGTTATTTTTGTAAAGAGGTTACACTGTAAAGAAGTTTAATAAAAACCAATAGTTTTTAGTTTTCTTACTGTTAAGCAAGAACTTACCCCCCCCCCATGATATTATAGATGGGGTGAGTAAACCACAATAGGATCAACGCAGGAAACTTTAATATTGTGATACAATTGATTCGAAGGTGCTTCAGAATTAACATAGAAATCTCCAGTTTGCAATATTTTTCTTGTTTTATCAAGCACTTTAAAATCAAGCATCACTTTACGGGGGTTTGCTTTAGAAAATTTTAACTTATCCCCCATTTTAATTAGAAGGGGAGACAATTTTTAAGTGCCTAAAATGCTTTTTTGCTTTTGTTTTTTTTTTAAAAAGAGGGTGGTGGCCTCTTTTTACCTTGCATTTGCCCCCCCACATGGGCCTCAGGCCTGTGCGTAGGAGTTATCAAGCAAACCCAAGGAGTGAGCCGGTACAGTACAAGGATGAACAGTACTGATAAAAGTATGCGGCATCATCGGGACTCGATCCTGCGGCGCTGCCGCCACAGAACCGGGGCCGAGTGCGCTACCAACTGCGCCACCGACTCACTGAACCTGCCTTATAAACGTGGTTCATCCCCTAAGATCTTTTTATCTCCATACAAAAAAAAAGGAGTTGGGGCTTAATAGGCACACGGTGTAGTAATTAAATTTCGTGCAAGGATAACATCAAAACAAAAAAAGGTAAATCATTTTAATAACAATAAAAATAACCTTAAGTTTGGCTAGGATGTTCTCAATTTCAGTCATGTATATTCTTATGTGGGGCCAAAAATTGTGTTAGAGGAGCTTTTAGATGATCATGCCGCAAGACTACACTTCCTAGAAAATGTCTTGCTACGAATTTTTTAGTGGTCTCAATATAGTTGTTACATAAAACTACAAGGTAATTTTATATTCATCGCTAGTCCATATATGTTTTTCAAAACTTACAGTATTATTAATGAACAAAAATAAAACTCTCTGCTGGTAAAAAGTTTTATCAAACACACTTCCTTCAAGCAATGCCAATGTAAGCCATTCCTTTATGAAGAAGCCAAGCAAAAAAGAGAAATTTTAGGGAAAAATATTAAGATTCTGTGATTTTGCACTTTGACCATGCGTATTCAAAAGGTTAGCTCTGTTCAATTCGATAATGATCGTTTTTTTATATACATTTACGGCATATTAAGTGTATGACTTGAAGTTTTTAGATACCTCGTTCATGATTTTTAAAAATGTAAGATTTTTTATTATGAATGCAACATTAATTGTTACAGTTGTTGCAAGACACTTAATTGAAAACAAGCGTTTGAAAATTCAAACAAACAATACTACTTTAAGTGAGATTATTTTTATTTCCATTAAAAATAATCTAGAAACAGTATGAAGAAATATCTTCTCTTACGAGCTATCTACAGGGGTGGAATGATCAAATCCCTGATTGCATTACATCCTTCGTGTAATTAGTACAAACGGTATTGATTGCTTTCATGTTGTTGGTGCAATTCGAGTTAACAAACTGCTCCATTTGACAGGCAATATTGTCAATTACGCCTTTTATTGCATTACTTACGTATAAAGTATAGCTGGTCAATATTTGACCGAGGTTTGTTTGGTTTACTTTTTGATTGAACGTTGACATAATATTTTACTATAATAATATTACTATACATTGAGTTAAATAATATTTTATAAACAGCTATTAACCAACAACAGGAACTTAGTACTAACTTTAGAGCTACTTTTGATTCACCGTCTTGAAGATGAATCTGGATTTATTTGTTTATCCTACATTCTGAAGAAGATTTCAATGAAAGTTTATCCTTTCCTCCAAATATTTTAATCGTAGTTTGACACCTGCAGCTTATAAAAATTGCGATTGACTTGGCTTCATTTCATATAGCTTGTAAATATGATATACTCATCACTTTTTAAGCCGGTTGTAGTTTCTACGAAACCCAGAACTTCATACACTAATGAGTATTCATCAATTTCTAATGGTAATTGAGTATGCATCAATACTCTAATTGGCTGATGCGCTCAGTGGTTACTACACTTCCCTTTAAATGAGGGTGGTTGTTAGTACGATTTATTCATGTAAGTTTATAACTACGTAATAGCAACAAAATCAAACTGTCGTAAGCCTAATGAAAACTCAGACACGTGTTGTTAAAACTAATGAAGTCGCGTGTATTACACGTTGAGAAAAGTAAAATTAGAGATATTCTTTAATATCGGCATTATTTCTTTTAATATTGACATATAATATGTCCTAAGTTCTTTAATCTTCTATTCGGTTCTTGAATCATATAACACTTTTCACTGAATAAAGAATGTACTATATTAAACTTATAGAGCAGAAATATGTTCAAGTAATTGGGAAGGTACGTGTTTGAAGTTGTCATTACAATCATAAAATCATTACACTAGGCTATTTGATATTTAATTAATCAAACTTTGCTATTTTATTTAATGTTAAACATAAAAATGCTACATATTAAATGGGACAATTGTTAAAAAACATTAAGATAAATTGTTAGGCCTGGCTAATGTATGAGGGCATCAGGTTTAGTATAATTTTGTTTGCAGCACGTATTTTTTGACAGTTATTATGTTTGTTTATGTAGGGTTATGTAATATTTTTAATTGAATATTCGCCAAAAAAATGTGAACTGTTTATAACCGGAAGTTCTCTGCGGTTCTCAGACCCGTCTTGTAGTTGAGAAGTGACAGAGCCACTGTCAGTTTACGTTGGGAAATATTCAGTCCGTGAGTGTTAGTTGGTTTCCATGGAGACCATTAACTATTCACCATCGCCCCGTCACTGTCCACTAGCACTCCTCCTTATCCACAATAGAATGGCTTCACAGAGTAAAAGACAAATGTCGACACATTCTTGTAGGCTCAATATGTAATATCTAACCAGAATCACAACAATATATAAAAAATATGGAGATATCTTTATAAAACTAGTAAGATTTATTTGGGGAGATATTTTTGTTAGTTTTCAAAATAGGAAGAATTAATCTTAAACATAATTTAATTTCCCTTAAAATAAGGTTCGTATTTCAAGTGTGTAAAAACCTGTTTTTATTTCTTATAATTTTACATAATACAAAGAGTTTCTTAAAATGTTGCTAATTCAATATTTACAATAAATCAGAAGTAATAAACAAAATATTATCATATGGTATTCGACACAATGATCTTGTACACAGTAGCCAGCAAAAGCATAGTCTTTTAAATTATTCCCAACAGTTATAATATTATTAACGTGGTACTTCATATAAATTACATTTTGCAAATACAGTCAAGGGATTCGGATGTCAAGTTTCAAAATATAATAATGAGCGTAATGATAGGTTAAAATTCGAATACTGGCACATTGTAATGTTTAAGTATGATTTCTACCTACCATCCACACAAATATTGAGTCATATGCATGTAAATCCCTTTAATTCAACACTTTTTGGAAAAGCATTAAAACAATTAATTAGAAAAAAGGTTTGGAATTGGTCAAACCCAAGTTGCTGATCATTTACTTCTTCCAGATATTGGTTCGCTAAATATTAGCTCTGCAATAGATATGCGATAACTTGATCTGAGCTTGTTGAAAATCTTTCTTATATTTATTTACATTTATTAGCAAAGCAGACGCAATGTTGACAGTTAGGGTTTTCGGCGCATGAACCGCAGTCTGTCCCATAAGTGACATAACACACTAACTGAGCGTAACTCGGTTTGCAACATTGATTAGCCATCACCTGCGCTGGGATTATACAGGTTGGCATGTGCAGCCTCAGACTTCAGGCTACGATTCTACCTTAACATTTGCTACAAACGTTGATCAATACTACCAAAGTTTCGTAGCTGAGTGATTAAAATGATATTTTCAATTGATAATCTAACTAGCTGGTAAGACAGTGCTACAATATGTGCTTCAATGATTTTTTTTCAAACCATGTCATCATGCTTAGTTGTAATCAAAGTGAATTGTTTTTCGTTTATAGTCAACGGATAGCAACACTGATCTGAAAATCAGGCTTTCCGTCTCAAGTGACACCATTAAAAACCATCATGGGACATATTGGAAAATCTAGGAGTAATTTGACCCTTCAGACGTTGAAATCAGTCCAGCGATGACTCCAAAGAACAACTCCTCGCATATACAGGGTGTTTCCAAACTCGCACAAACCCCCGCAAAGCTGCCTATTGCAAAGGGCCTCCAACCGAGACACTTTGGAACTCTTACAAATGAAAAATATATTACTACTACTTTAAAAAGAACACTATGAAACCAAGGTAGAGGAAGCTCGGGATTTTATAACAACGGTCTAATGACGAGACTAAGAACTACACGGCGCCGTCCGTCGCCGGTGATTCGGTGAAGAGAATGTGAGCAGTTGCCTCGGGCAGTGACTGTACAGGTTGAATAAACCAGTATTTACCGTAATGAACCCAGGATAAAGTCATTTTTATAAAATGTTACAGGGGATTTGTTGTGTGTTTCTAGACAAACATATTTATTAAGGTTAGATTGAAAATTTATGCTTTTTCTGTCCTTGTTCTATAACAGTTCTTATTGTAATATATTTTGTTAGAACAAATCAATTAAACTCAAAAGGAGAATTTAATACATTACTTTACATTTTGAGCAGCAAACATGTTACGTATGCGTTATACCCTTTCAATAAACTATAGTTATACCAAATTATAACAGTTATAATTTAATTTCTACAATTTGCGATCAGTAGTTCAATAATGTTACTCTACTAATTGCAAAATTAATCAATTCTGGATTACAAAATTATCAATCCTATTGTACTCTGGAATACAAAATTAATCAATCCTGATTTTAATGTTAATCGTAAGCAATTAAGATAAATTTATATGACCATTTTATTGAATTAACAAATAATTGATTTATTACGTTCAAGCAAACAAGTCAATTCATAACATCAAAAGTTTAATTCTAAATGTCCAACGCCGTCAGATTAACATAGTCTTACCTGAAATTTGGTTTGTGTGTTCCAGTTTGGTTGTAAGTGCTCACCTAGTACGTACTTTAATCTCTTAAATATCTCTGAAAATATAAATACTCACTGGTGGATGGACAGGTTTCTGAATTATCAGAGACAATAATTTAAATTATATTTAATCTAATACATTTCCATAGTAACTTTATTAAATAGAAGAATTTAAACAATATAGGCTTGTATATAGAATAAACAATTGCACTTGGAGTAAAAATCTTTTTTTTTGCTTAAAGGGAAACCATTTACTACAGTTTGTGCAGTTTTAAGGTTTTTACTGATTAATTACATCGTACAATTAGTTATTTTCTACTAATAAACTTCTATTACTGTCTGGTATATGGACAGGATTCAAAATTTTTAAAATAAGAATTTAAAAAATATATATCAAAATAACATATAGTTGTATACAAAAATAAAAAGTTAAACCCCCACCAGACATAATTAATTATTTTTGGGGTTAAAGGGAATTCATTTACTACAGTTGTAAAGTTACCACTAAGTTTGGATACAGTTTATCGCTAATTGTTAAAAGTGACTCTCTTATAACTGAATTATTAATTGTATCTTCGGGGTGGACAGTAAACAATTTGTACGTTTAGAATACATACATTTTTTAACTAGCCGTTAACTTCCATCAACCCGTTTTCCGAAGAACAGAAGTGTTAAACACTAACTAGCTTTAATACAACTGATCAAAAGGGTACAGTTTTTTGTTACTGTTAGTGCAGTAACAATTTGATAATGGAGTGTTTGATCCGAAGTCATCTGATTGGCGGACGCTGTCACATGTTTAGCGTCTCGATTACATTGTTGAACTGCTAATTTGTGCTTCCTCCACCGTTTATGGGAAAAGACGAAATCGATACTGAAAACTAGGCCATGTCTAGCAATAGCTTTCAGAATTTACTTTAGAAGCTTAATACCTCGCCTTTAATATTTTTATGGACGTTTAAAAGCAATCTAATACTCAGCTGAACTTTTACAAACTCGGTTTTCTTATCTATCTTGAAAATGGCAAAGTACTTAATATAACTGTAGGAATTTATTAACAAAATTTATTATTGCTTAAACAACGCTATAGAATTGTTGCAAGTAGGCCTATTCTTTTATTTAGTCGTGTACTTTACTAAGCCACATGAAATATAATAGCAGCAAAAGTAATAGCACCAAGACACTTTGACACTATTACTTTTAATGAAGAAGATTTTACTCCTGATTTGTAAGGATTCCAATATGAAAGCAAGGTAAAGAAGAATGGGGCTTTTGAAAAAGCGGTCTAATGACAAGCCTGCGGCGCGGTGCAGAGGTTGGGAGCAGTCGCCCCGGGCAGTGTCTGTGAAGGTGGCACAACAGTAGCTGCCGTAATGAACCCTAGGCTCATGAGCCAAGGACAAAGTCACTGTTATGAAATGTCACTGTGTTTTCGTGAGACAAAAATATTCTCCGGACTTGAATAGTCAAAGGTTATATAGTTCCAATTCTCTGGATTTCAATGTATTTTGTTGATAGAAGACCAAACTAAGAATATACTTACTCTTAGTTTTGTTGTGGATCAAATCGAGTTCCTTCTAATGTACACTGTTGGCAATACATACAGTTTTTGTCTCTCTTATAGTTTGAGGGAAATGTCGTCTTTTAACATATTTTTAATGGTATCAAAGTTATTATTAAGTTAAAGCGCTCACTAATTACCAAATACCAAAAGCTGTATGATTCCCATACCTACCTGGAATCGTTGGCGTACTTTCTCTTCGGTTGCAGATGCTCTCCTAGAAATGATTCTACAAAATGCCCTCGGGAATCCACTTTACATAAGCCTAAATTTTAAATGTTTAACAATTCAACAGACTTTATTTATTTCCATGACTACTCATCACTCCGTAATTTATTGAAATTGTAGTCGAAGAAAATACAAATAGAAGGAAGGTGAAACTTTATTCATACATAATACTTTTTAGTTTCATTGTCATGGCACGAAAGAGAACAATGAGACCCGTAGGTACACAATGATGATCTACTATATCGGATCTCTTTAGGGGCCTTCAAGAAGTATATACAAGTTTTAACTAGTAACACTCACGGTATCCAGCATATATATTCACCAGTGATTTTTGGTGACTATACTGTTATTGAATTAAAGACATTTAACTCTCTGATCTAAGCACCGATGACGTTGAGAATGGTTAAAAAGCTAACTAACTGTAACAGCTGATGAACAGGGCGTGTTACAGTAAGCACCGTGTTTGACGAGTGGCGTATTTGATCCCGGGTGATTGCCGCTCACAGTCAGTGTTCAGCGTCTCGTTTACACTGTTGACCCTCTCATTTGTGCTCCCCCGTCAGGTACGGGAATGATAAGAGCTAATACTGGAAACTATTGATAGTGTTTGAATTAACAATGCCCTGATTCCACGCAGGCAGGCCCTGATTTTTTCGGCCCTGATTCCGTAAAATATCAGGGAGGGAAGTGCTAATAAGTTACTCAAAAATTTGAACATAAATAATTGATACCATAAAATATTTTCAGATTATAATGCTTAAATAAATTTCAATGTTAGGTTTTAAGCACTTTCAAGAATGTACTAAACTCATTTATTTTGAGTATGTTGAAAAATTACTGATTTATATTTTTCGAGGCGAGTATAATGAAATATTCTACTTATATCGTTTAACTCGATTAACGCTGAAATTAATATACTGTTTGATCTCTCTAACGTCTGGCAAGCTACAAGGCGTAAAACAATTGTTCCCTTAGAAAAACTAGAAGTTAAGGAATAATTAAAAAAAACTTTCTTCTACATTCATAGTCAATGGTCACGGCTTTATCACATAGCGAAAATGCCATTTGTGATGGCGGGATTTGAACCCGGGCCTCCGAGATCGAAAGCCCGCGCTCTATCCACTATCCCAGGCCTAAGGCCAACTAATAACGAATAATGAGGAAGCATTTAGCAAAGGATGAAATATAGACTTTATAGTCTGATATTTCTTGCACCTATAGATAAGAAAGAGCGCTGAGAAGCCGCGAAGGGCGGTCAGCACGCGCGGTAACAAGCCCCCATTGTGCTGCTTGTACAAGCACTTGTCCCCCCGCCTCGACCCCTCCTTTGTTTCTTTTTAATTGCAATCTTTGTCCACGGCTGTCACACATGTCAACCCTTACCCCAATCACATATAGCCTATTTACCTACTATTACAGTAGATTTCGTATTTATTGATGGTGGTTACACCCGTCCTTCACATGGATTAAAATAAAATATTTGAAGATATTTATTGTTGGAAGACTATTATTGCGTAACATTTTGTCTAACATGTTTTTCCATTTTTATGTTTCAACAAAATAATTTTATGAATGCTTTTCACGTTTCTACGGAAATCAAACAATTCTTATCACATAATAAGCTGTATTTTAATAAATATCTGTCCCTTTTGTTATATCCTTAGGCTAAAAACAAAACCTCTCATAAAAGGAAATGCAAAATAAGCACGAGGAGTAGACCGACATGGATTAAATCTAGAGTGAGCGCGGAGGCCGTGCCATTCCAACAATATGGTGCACATTAACTGGCCGAATGTAATAAATCACAGAATGGATATCCTTCTGTTTGAAACATTTCAGAATCAGAAGCAATATTATCCCTTGTTTCCTATGGAGAAAGTTTAATTTTTAAATTGCTTAACTACCTTAGTCTACCTGCATCCCGTTAAGCCACAGCATATGATCAAACATCCGAAAACCTAGGAAACTCTCTTACCGTAATCTTAAGATAAACATTTCAAGAGGTAGTTAGTTGTTTTGAACATTTTAGTTTCTTTTCTACTTTATAATTTTTTACCCTTTGAAATGAGTTTTTTTTAAGCTGGACATACAGGTTAAGCAGTGTAAATGTATAAATTTATCACTACCAGCAACAAAAACGATTTATAAAATTAATTCGCTTACCACAATAGATATTTACAAAACTATCGATAGTTATGTACAACTGGATGTCCAACACATTTCTAAAAATAAACATTTAATTTCGCAATAGATTTACTGTCTATCGTCAATCATGGCAAAGTTGGTCGATATTCGCATTACTTCCAGCAAAGAATTTTCGCTACATTACCATGGAAACAAAAGTACATTAAAAATTAAAATTGTGGGAAAATGAAACCACTATATGCTCAACAACGTTTCTAAAATATATTATTAACAGCACACTTAAACCGCCTTATCGACTTGGTCCGTCACGCGACCTACTCAAACACTGCAAGAAAGCGGTTTACACGTTGTGCCTCTTGCAACCAGTTTTTGTTTGGTACTTTTCTATAAAAACCATGATGAAAGTTTCTTTTTTATACAATCATTATTAATAACAAGAGTTATTTAGCCGTCGTAACTAGTTCTCTCACACCACACATAATGATTGCTTCTTTAAGACTACACTCAATTCCAGGTTCACCCTTGAGTACAGGCCTTATGGGACAATGCAATTCTATTAACTATGTTGGGTATATTTGTTTAGTAATATCCTTAACATTTTACCATAAAATTATCAGCGGATAATAACATAATTTGCCTAGTACAACTTAAACTGCCGTTTGAAATACATGGCTTATGGAAATTCCATACTGAAAGGTGAACGTGGAACCGAGTATAGTCATTCTGCTGCACAAGTAAATATTCGATACGTTTCCATGAAAAATACTGAAAAATTACCTAGGCCCTATGTAATAATGAATAACTTCTTTGCTACAAATGAGCAACACCCTATAGCCTCCACCCCCCCCCCCCCCCACCAACGATATCTATGTTACATAAACGCTGTAGGCATTGTGGACACCCCAAGCATACTCTTGTGGAGGGCCTAACATTGTTATCAAAAGTTCAGTTAGTAAGTTTCCATAGAAATCGAGAAAATAGAAGGCCTAGTTTATGTTTCGTTTCCATAGAAACCATTAAAATTCAACTTATTCAAATCAACAGCAGCAGTTTTTAAGTCTCATTCATTAAATTCTTTAATAAGGTATATGCAACGCCATTCCACTTGTCTGTTTAAATTTCAGTTCAAGTTGTGTCAGATTCAACCTGTTATCTTTTAGGATAGTTTCCATGGAAACCATTAGTAATCAGATTAAATAACTATCAGGGCTCTAACTTATCAGTAGACATAATCCAACTCGTAGATATTCAACATTACTGATAAAAGGAGACTTAAACGTCAATTTTCTCGTGCTTGAGAACCAGGGGTTAGTGTTCATTGCAATGTACACAAATGGTCACCACAGTGAACCTTCTATTAAAATCATTAAACCAACTTATCCATTCATGGTACGAGTTTCATATCTGATCTTCTGACGAACGTTTCTATAGCGAACGATTTAACATCTGATTTCTAAAAAAACAATATCGAATGATCTACCGATAGTCTAAGTTCGATGTATTGTTTGTTGGACAGAACCACGGTAACTAGAAACAACACTTGACATCCACTTCCATTGTATTTCGTATCGATAGTTTTGTTACTCTGTGAAAATATATAAATCGATAGTATTTTATTATAAGATGGCGAATGATGAGAGTGCAGTAGGGCCCGAGTGGATTAACTGGTTAATTGAATAATTGATCGGTTGGTCGAATTGGACGTTTGGCGGTGATTTATATATACAAATGTCTAATGCCTGTTTTCTGTTTCATGTACCGCTACCGAGAGGAGGATGGGTCACAAGCAGGACCTCGGCGAGCACGTACTCAAGCCTGACACCAGCCCTCCCAGCATAGGAAGCTGCCTGGACACAGGGGATTACCTTGACACGGAGGACATACAAAACAGAGCACTACAAAACACATATTCAATAAGTATTGTAAATATAAGGCATGCAGGAAACGGGAAACAACTCTTATGTCACCTTTCCGTGGTCTTTGGGCCAAACTCAAAACTAACATATTTCTCTATCAACTTCTTTCACTATCAAAACCATGCACTCAGCAAGTTCCTCAAAACCAAACTCTCAATGTCGGGACAAACTAACAGCGGGCCACAGGTCAGGACAAAAAACATTGGGCAGCACACATCTAACAGCGGTGTAGGGACATGGCTTGGCTGGGCTGGTGCAGGAAAAAAAATTGTTCATTTGCCTCCATGCTTACCCACCCTCCCTTCACTGGCGCAATTGCACTTCTGGATTCTTTAGTTTTGCCTCCCTCCTTTTGTCCAACATCCCATGCTACAGTAGCTGGTGTTCCCCCAGAGATCTGTAACATTGACATTGACATTGACAAATGTCTAATGCCGGTTTTCTCTGTTTCATGTACCGCTACCGAGAGGAGGATGGGTCACAAGCAGGACCTCGGCAAGCACGTACTCAAGCCTGACACGTGCATAGGTAGATGCCTTGATGCAGGAAGCTGCCCTGACACAGGGGGTTACCTTGACACGGAGGACATACAAAACAGAGCACCACACTACACATATTCCATAAGTATTGTAAAGATAAGGCATGCAGGAAACGGGAAACAACTCTTATGTCACCTTTCAGTGGTCTTTGGGCTGAACTCAAAACTAAAATACTTCTCTATCAACTTCTTTCACTATCAAAAACATGCACTCAACAAGTTCCTCAAAAAGGAATTCTCAATGTCGGGACGAACTAACAGCGGGCCACAGGTTGGGTCAAAAAACATTGGGCAGCGCACAACTAACAGCGGTGTAGGACGTGGCTTGGCTGGGCTGGTGCAGGGAAAAAAACAAAAACAAAAAAGAAACAAAAATTGTTTCATTCGCCTCCATGCTTACCCACCCCCCCTTTCCTGGCGCTATTGAGCTCCTAAGTTCTATAGCTTTGCCTCCCTCCTTTGTCCAACATCCCATGCTACAGTAGCTGGTGTTCCCCAGAGACCTGTAACATTGACATTGACATAAGATGGCGAATGATGAGAGATGAGTGATAAGGTAAGTTAGGTGTTTAGTTTCTTAATTGTTGTAACGTTTTAACTCAGTTTTTGGTCCACTTTATCATGTTTTATTTTATTTTATTTAAGTCTGGAATGTTTTATCTTTTGTCAGGAAATCGAATAATATAATTGACAAAGGTTTCGGTTATTGTTTGTTATCTTTATTGTTCGGTTATTGTTATTTCTTGTTATGTTTCTTTATTAGTGACGGTTGTTGAAACAATACATCGGTTGATTTAAACACGATAGGTTGATAGTTGATGTCGGATTACCGAAACCTAAGCTGAGTACCGAAAACAAAACCGATCGTCACCCATGTTAAATCATATTGAGGAGTTCAGTTACTAAACCTGAGAAAACACAAACAATAAGTAGTATAAACAAACAAACATAAACTGTAAAGGCAGAAGATCAGATATGAAACTCGTACCTCCATTCTATTGTAATTTTAAGATAGACACATACTATACGTGGCTACAAATACAGCCAGTTAATGTTCGGTTCGTTTCCATAGAAACCACAAACAATTCATGCAACTTCAACGCTATAGCCACAGCTTTAACAAACCAATGCCGATTTGATCGTGTAACATCGGATAATATAAGTGTCAGTAGGATTTATTTTTTATTTTCAAGAAATATGAACGCATGTAGTATGTACAGAAAATATACAAATTTATAAACTCTCGGCTTACCGCTTCAACAGTCATAATTTTCTTCTGTTTAGTTTGTCTCATCATTCGCTATATGTGACACTTTTGTTTCGAGGTAATGCAAAATCTTCTCTAATAAGGTTACCTAGCAGCTTCCTGATTTCAATAATCCAAAATAATAATACCTTAAACACTTTTCGAGTTCTCTCGTCTGGAGCCAAAAGGGATTTCGTGAAACCATTTCTTAATGACAACCTACGACGTCATAGGACCCTAATCTCGCAGTGTATCTGGCAGCCGACCTCGCAGAGCGCACTCGGCGAATGAGCAATGGCCCAAGTCGTCTGGTGCTCGGTGTTGTGGCCGTTAATATTATCTCGGTGTACGGGATTCACCATGATAATGTAGCGAGCAGAGCACAATATAACGACTAAATTAAGTGTAGTAGGTATTCTCGGCTGACCAAAGAGTGGTTTTTATTTTATTATCTAGTTGTTGTACCCGTTCATCGCTCGGTTAGATAAATCAAAAAACAACAACAGCAATAAACTGTAAATAAACAATAGTTCCTCCTATAAAAAATAAACCAGAACTACTAAATTCCCAAATATAGTACAAAATACTTGTGCATACATAAAAAGCTTCAGATTTGAAGCCCAATGAGATTTTAAAAACGTTAATGAGATTTAAACGTTAGCTTTATGTGTCGGCCAAGCTTATGGTATTCCACTGAGTACAAGTTCAGTTCGGTAGTTTTAAATTCAACCAAAAAAAAGACTAAATAATAATTTAAAACTATGAAAATAAATAGTAGTATAATTTAAAATAATCAGAGGTACTATTATTTTACTTGATAACTATTTATTTATGTTTCTTTCAATTTCAATATAAACACTGTTGAATCTCGCAGAATTGAAATTACAATTGAGCAAGTAAAAGCAACTTATATGCCGCTTGTTATTTATTTTTTTTGAAATTTGCCTTACGCCACAAAGATTCAGAATATTTTGGAAGATTAGGAGAGCTTCTCTATCTTTTAATTTCTGCATAAATATCACATAAACATATATTTTATTGAAACATAAGGGCTGGAAACCAACCACTTTAAATCTTGGAATTGTATCTTTTACGGACTGAAAGGACATAAAAGATAGATTGAAAAATACCGAGCATTCAGCTGGCGGAGGACAACAGGGGCGGCCCCATTGACTCTTGAAGGCAGTTCCTTGACAGGTAACTGTTGGACGTTAGTTCGACCGCCCATCTCTCCTTCAAATTGTTGACATAAATAGTGATGTGTAAAATAAACCTATCTGCAAAATCTGCAAGACTAAACTTTCTGCATCAATCTGAATTCATGCGACTGTGATGTTGCAAGTTAGCTTAAAATGCAGGTAAATTTTCTCTAATTATAACTGAGCAATCTCAAATTGCGATTAAGTGCAAATAAGGATGTTTATGCCTAGTTTAATATGATTGAGTTTTTTGGTTTTTATTGCTTAAACTAGCTACCACGGCAAAATATTGAAGTATATGCGACATATTTTATAATCGTTAAGTTATGAATTGCTTAGTGGTTAATAGTGGTTTGTTAAATCACAAATCAGAAACATATCTCAATAAAGGCTAATCAATAAAGTCTAAAGACTTAGACAAGCTATTCTACCTTTTTCCTAGCTCTAAATATTTATTAGGGACGATTTGACAGGAATTGAACTTATATATTGAGATATTGTAAAACGTTGGGATTATACGATACAAAGGGAGCCTAGTAGAGTGTAGTATGTTTCATTACTAGTACCGAAAGTGGCATTTTCTGGTGCGCGCTCAAGTTTCATGTACGAAGCAAAACCAATGGAATTGTAATGACATTAGAGCAAGTGAAAGGAACTTATATGCTGGTTGTTATATTTTTAGGGATTTTCCTCACGCCACGAAGAAAGGCGAAGCCGAAGCCGAGGTGCGAGTGAGGCGAAACCGAGCAGCAGAAACTGAGTTTGGGCAAGTTCCGGAAAATAACTTTCGGTACAAGTTATGAACAATACTTTTCATCAAATTTTATTTCGGCTTCGCCTCGCACGTGAAACTTGGTGTGAAATTTGAGCGCACACCGGAAAATGTCACTTACGGAACTAGCATTAAAATATACTATTTATATTGATAAATACATAATTTTATGTTTAGGAGCTTCTTTATATAATTGATATGTATTAACAGGAAACAATATCTCTAAACGTTGTGCAATTCTACAAAGATATTTTTAAAGTAGACTTTTTATTAGACCAATATATTACAGAGTTTAATCTGTTTTATATGTTTAAATAAGGAAGTCAGTCTGATCATAAGTAGTTAGTTACGATACAGTTGTTTTGTTAACATAACACCGCAGTTAGATAAGCACAGAACACGCCGCGATGCCGCTGGAGTGTTCGTGAGACATGTTTTAATTCGTAGTAGCAATCTTAATGCCTTTTCTAAGAAAATATGGTCTTAAGCTCTCTTACCGTTATCCTTTCATTCTTGTCGTGTGCATTTCAGAAACTATTATTGAAGATTAAATTACAAATCTTTAACTTTTTATTTAGCTAATACAAATAAAATATAATGTTTTACCAATTTTGTTTGTTTGTTATTGTTTAGTCTTAACGATTTTAATCGTTAAAATTCAGTGCAGTTTGCAAGTGTTACAATACGGATTACAAACTACTAGTACCTGGTGGACCGAGGCTTGTTCGATGTTATTTCATGTTTACCAGTTCATACAGTTACTATAATATCTCATTGGCATAAAATTGATAAATAGAAACCTTTTTTATTGCTCCATGGACTCTTCATCCCACTTGCTGTATTTTCCCTTGATGGCTGTAGATTCCAAACAGCTGTTATGATTACTTCATTTGTTTACACTTTCCTTGTTTATTTTCGTTGCTATCACGGCAACCCATAAGGCCAATGTTAAAATTTTACAACTTTAAAATTCGATTTATTACGTTATTAGATTTTATCTGGCCAAGTAATCTGCATGAAAGACGTTTTTGAGTCATAAATTACTTATTTACAGACTTTGAAGGAAATCCTCGGAGCCATTTTTGAAATCGTTGTGCAAGCAAGCAAGCAAGCAAGCATACAAGCAAGCAAGATAACATTGCTCATATAAGAGTATAGGATAATTATACCTATATGTAAATATTATCAAAAATATTCTAATTTAAACCCCTTTGTTACAGTATTATTAAATAACAAACTATTAGAAACATTTTTTTTAGTTGTCAGAGATTAACACAGTTATCAGTTATTGTTGAATTATCAGTTATCAACATTGATGATGTTTTTGTCTTACATAACTACATATTGGCAACCAAATTATTGCCTAAATTTGTTTTTAAAATCAATTTTCTCTTCTAAAATTAACAATCAGGCAAGAAATCCTTCCTTGACATCCATCCTATCCTTTTCAAGCTCCTTTTCAAGAATTTATACTCCAATTATGTGTTTTAACAAACAATTGCATGATGCTTTCATTAGTATCCAATCAAATAATATATGTTTCTTTTAAATAATAGTTGTTAAAGTATCAAGTTGGTCAAGATTTAATTTGGTGATTATTAGTCACCGAAAATCAATATAAGAGGTGTTACATTTCGGTAATATAATGATAATCTTATATCGCCGTATAAGCAAATGAAGTGTAACATGGATTTTCATTTTCTTTTGCTTTTAGTGATATTCAGCGATGTGTGTTAGTTGATTCCTAACTTAAATGATTACTTGACTGCACAATCCTCACGAAAACGGCTCCAAGGATCATGGGAATAAGTATTTTCTGACTCTAAAACTTGTTCTATGCAAGTTACTTGGCCAGAGAAAACCTCATGTCGTAATGTACTAATTTTTAAGTCGAAAAATGATAACTTTGGGCTTATGGGTTGCCATGCTATCAACGAAATAAACAACAACAATTTAATCAAATGAAGTAGTCATAGCAACTGTTTGCAATCTTCAGCCATCTAGAAAAAAAAACAGCATGTGGGATAAAGATTTCTTCGAGTAGTAAAAAAGTGTCTCACTGAAATGTTTTGCAGTAATTGGACGAACTGGTAACCATGAAGTAATACAGGGTGTTTTTTTTAAACGCAACCCATTTTTAAGATTGAATAATGCACATATGAATGTGTAATGATGATTGTTTTATTGCTCTTTACATTTTATACAATCTATTATTTAAGTTTGATCACATTTAAGTTTCATTATGTGCTCAAACAGTCCGTCATTGGCATTTGTATTAAGTTATGCTCTCTCCATCAAATTCCCGAACACGTGTTGCAAGGTACCTCTTTGAATTTCTTGCATTAAATTTGTTATGTTTGTTTTGAGGTGCTGAATATATCGTGATTTTTTTTTCGTAGAATAATACTACTTAACATGTCTGTGGCAAATTTTATTCAGATACCATTTCAGATTTCGTTTTTACGCGAGTTATCGTGCTTAAAGACACTCACATTAAAAATGCAACCCAAAATTTGATTTTATCGGTGAAGGATTATTTCCCCCCAATATCCCTGATTTGACGCCACTATATTTTTATTTTCTTTGGGGATACATAAAAAGTAAGGCCTAAAAAACAAGTCACAGCATATTCAGTACCCCAAAACAAACAAAACAAATGTAATGCAAAGAGGTACCTAGCAACAAGTCGGGAATTTGTTAGAGAGAGCATAACTTCATACAAATGCCACCGGCGGATTTTTTGAGCACATAAAGTGAACTAAATGTGATCAAAATAAAATAATAGAGTGTATAAAACGTAAAGATCCATAAAACAATACTTATTTCACCCTGTACCATAAGCTTCATCCACCAGGTCCTATCTCCCTATTTATTGAGAATATTTTAAATCTTAACATTTACTCGAATGTTACCAACTCATTTTGTAGTTTTTTCATTGTCTCAATACAGGACAGAAAATGCCCGGAACTCATCCACCCGGCCATGAAACAGTAGACAACTGTCTTCTCATCTAACAATTCTGTCTGTGATGAAATAACCCTTTCATTCTCTATTTCGGAAAAAAGTACCTAAGACAAGGGACGTTCTGTTCGGAAAAGGTTTTTCAACATACTAACACAGAAACATCTGACTTCAGTTCCTTTTGTTTGCTCGAAAGTTACCCATTGCCGGCCTAGGCCGGATAAAACAGAAGTAAACAATTACCTGATTTGCAGCAAACCAACGTTTAATACTTGTTTATTGGTGGTTTATTGGTTTCCTTTAAAGGAATGTAGTGGCAGCACTGCATGCGTAGCAAATGTTTGTTTTGTTTGTTATAGGTTAGGTTTGAAGGTTCGAGAAGTAAGTTTATGCAAGGACTACGTTACGATTGAAATTATGTTTTTTCTGCGTAGTATGATGAAAAATATCGTACGTTACACGGTCGGGACGTTTTGCCGCACTCGCATGAAAATCTCGCACTCGCTTTCGCTCTCGCGGGAACTAAAATGCTCGTCCGGCAAAACAGTACTTCCCGGCCTAATAACGTAATATACTATATCAGTAAGCCATAAAGTCCACAGATACGAAAATATGTGATTACGTAAATTTTGTATTTGGATGAAATCCGTTGATTACTTTCTTCTTTGTTCCAAGAGCAACACGTCCTTAATACTATTTTAACATTTCTTGGTCCACCTCGGAGACAAGAAAGGTCTTCACTCTATTCCTTATAAAGCTCAATTTTTATGAATTGGGATAAAAAATTATTCTGCAGCTTAGAAAGTACCGCAATTTCACACGAAGCAGATCAGCAGTAAACTAACAAACCATTAATATTTTCCTTTTTTCCACTAACTGATTAAATTATATATGTACTTTTTCCGATCATTCAATAGTATTAAATAAATCATAAAGGAATTTAAGAAGTAACTTTACAATGTTTTTTGATTATTTTTGTCCCCGGATAAATATTCCCGATTTTATTACGTTAAATGTATCTCGAATTAAATTTTCAGCTGCTTCTCTACACTTAAGCTTGGAGAACGGAGCTTTTAGGAGCTTGTCTACACTTATTACGAAGAAAACAATGTTGGAATCAAAATGTTCATAAATTTAAATAGTGTTTACCCAAAGTCGAGTCACAAACACTATATTTTCACTGAGCTGGGGCAAATATTTTATAACAACTTTTCATGTTGTTTATTTAAACTTAAATTTTAGAGTTTACACCGGATACTAGAAGTACCCAAGGCTAAAAAGCCTGCTTCAGGAGGAAAACTTTGTTGTTGCCACCGCTCAATAAATTCCCCGGTTGACTCGCTAAATGCAAAGTGACTCTCGTCGTTTGTCACAAAATATTTAGCGTGACCTGTCCCCATACTTCACCCCTGAGCCGGGGCATGACGCCGTCCGGGCCAACCGCATCCATACCGCTGCAGCTTTAATGGAAGCGGAGCTCCATCATTGTAGAATTTACAAATTATTCTAATATTTTAAGACGTTTTACAAAAACATTTTATTCATTTGTTACTACTTGTTATAAATACTACGTATTGGTTACGTATACCGGTATCGCAGATAATTTGAAATGTATAAAGTTGTTTCCTTGATAATGATAAGTACCATGGTTATCACTCAGTTCACCACATTTTTTATAATAATTAATACCACTTCTACTTACAATTAAGTATAAATATTTTATATCAACTTGAAAAATAGTAGAAACAAATCTCTTTTTTAGAAAATTAACAAAGAAACGATATACTGATATCGAGCAACAAGTACCGAAATATTTTTAAGCTAAATAATATTTCACACTTTGTTACAACGATAAAAGTTATTTTCTAGACAGCAACAAAGATGGTATCTGCACGGGGAGAAGCGGAGTGGGGCCGGACCAGAAGATTGGCCATGTTCCTTGTGGTTGGCCGAGCGTAGCCTACAATAGATTAGGGCCTGTCTCTGTATTTAATGGTATTCTCCAACTGGAAAGCTTCTGCAAGTATTAGATGTCCATGCAATAAAAGGTTAATTTGAATTGTTTATGATTAAAGTATATTTCTTCATTTTTTTATTTTTTTTATCAATAATGTAAAAGTCGTTGATAATGTCAGAAGTTTCAAATCTCAAAGAACACGAATTCGCACGTTGAGAAAGCAAAATGGTCTAACAACTTCTGCCTAAAGCTTCTCTAGGTGCTATGACGATCATGTATGTACCGTCTTCCAATCTGGAAAATATAAGCAATATAAAAAAATTAGGGCAATTCCAATCGATATCCTATAATTCTCTATTATCTGAACTTAGGAATTCAGGGTTCAGAAGTCAGTAATTCAGCAATTCAGTAATCCAGTGCTTTTTGGAGGTGTTTACAGTTTCATTACTTTTTACAACTTAAGACCGATTTACTCGTGTAAAGTTGCTTTTTATTTTAACTCGGCCACTTTTTACAGAAACAATTTTTGTACGCTTAATGACGGGTTTCTATTTCTGACGTATCTTTCAATCAATCGTTATTTCATATAATGTACATGATACATGAAATATTGTCATAATTGGACAAAACCTAATTACGGTTCATTTAAACTTTGATAAACAATAAAAACCATTAAAATTTTAAAGTTTGAAAATTAACAAAACATAAATTAAAATGAGTTTAAAATTTAAAAATTAAAAATTTTTCTTTAAGCATGGAAGAAGCCTTAGAAGTCGTAATCATTCAAACCTACAAACTATAGAAAACAAATAATAATAAATACTGGATCAAAGAAACTAAGGACACATATGCCTTGAAATTAAACAAAATGTTATAATACGCAACAGCATGATAAAATTACTGTACGAATAACATAATCTAAAAATATACGTTTTAATAGTCAAAAATACAGTATTCTGAAGAGTTGAGTAATTAAAAAATTCTTCAGTTGAATAAACTTCTTAAAAAACTGGTTGGAAAGTTTATAAATCACGTTCTGTCTGTGGTAAACATGCGTCATAGATATCATCTTCACTGGTCTAAATGTACCTAACCTATATTTCGACTCCCCCAGACGGATTAAACCAAGGTTAGAAAAAATGTATTGATATATCTTGAATATACTATAACTTAATAAAAATACTATGGTTAGAACAACACAATGTTTTTTTCTAAACCAACAATATAGTTTAACGGAACTTTATAGAATTTCGTATACAAGTATAAAAGTTATTTTTTAAATTGTGAAACTTATGTAAGATTTATCCCGACCCGTGGGTAGAGACAGGAGAGTGCTCAATTCTCTATGCAGGATCTGATCACATCCTGGTGATGCTCCACTAAGCCTGCAAGTTGCTGAAGCACGCACACGTCTCATATGTGAGTAGTAAAGTATAATAGTTATATGGTAAATAGACATTTGAGAGTAAATTGACAGTATACTTCTGTAGATTGACTGTCAATCTACAGAACTATACTGTCAATTTACTCTCAAATGTCTATTTACCACATAACTATTATATTACTTTACTACTTATGTGAAATCAACTAGTTGTATTTTTTTTAATGAATAAATAAGAGGGAAAATATTTAAATGATCTAACTCAAATTTTACCATATTCCCAGTTTTAAACATTTGAAAACGCCTTAAAAGTATGTGAATATTGAAGTAAATAGTAAATAAACCCATATAAAGAAGAATAGGCCAATCTGAGATTTTTAATTTGTTAAAATATTTATCGAGTTTGAAAACATAATTTATGATTTTCAATTGTTGTTCACCTTTTTTACAACTACATTAGCATTAAAAGTATATAAAGGGAATTGGTATAAAAAATCATAGAGAAAGCTCTTTTATAAATTGTTAATATTTTTTTTTTATTTATGTAGCCACGTAGTAAAATTTTATACTAGATATATTTACATCATACATTATAGCCCCTTGAATATAAATATAAAGTAAAAGTTTACATAAATTGTTTTATGTAAAGGGTGTAATTTCAATTCAGCTAACGTCACCTAAAGACGCCATTATAATTCATACACAACACAGACTCCTCTCGGGTGATGTAACGTTTTGAGAACGTGCATATGATTATGGGAGGAGTTTAATTTGGAGATTTACTTCTCTTATTACCATTGTGCTGTATGGGTCACTCGTTGTGACTGTTATAAATGCTGTTCCGAGAGAAAACTGTGTAAAATTAAACTGCCATTACTTTAGCGTCTGTGACTGAAAAATAATTCTATTAAAATCGGACCGACCAGTTTGTCGATATTTCATCAAAGTTTTTAAACAAATTCCCATGCTTTTCTATAAAAAATGTTTATTGAAAATCAATAAATATACTGAAAATTCTACTTTCAGAAAAGAGATTACATTTCCCCTATGCGAAAAAAAATTATAAATAAACAATGCCAACAAAAGCAATTACATTACACCATCGTATATTTTAGTTTTTTTTTTTTTTTTTTTTTTTTAATATAGAAGGTGCCCGTCATACAAGAAGTTTTTACGAAAAAACAGCACTCATTCCCGCGGGACTTCGGGCCCCAGGGTCCCTGGTTTAAATCCCTCTAACCACCAGTGGTAATTTGCTATTTGATAATGCCGTAACCTTGAGGGTGCAGAATAAGCTGAATGCACAGCTTCAATGCATGTCATGGTCCTTATCTATGATTAATAAATGAAGAAAAGGAATGTTTGAAGTTCAGCGCAACGACTAGATTTCTCGAATATATGTGAATTCCTCGTCATTAAAGGCGTGATCCAAGTTTATTATGCAAACGATTTCATGAAGTGTTCAGCCATTAAAAGAGAGAAATTATTTTTCTCTGAACACAATGACTATGGCTTAAGGAGATTTTAATCATGCCTGTGCCGAAGAATAAATAGTTACATTTGAATTTTACTGAACTGCTTGCCGTAAAGAGGCTGATTTTATCTAACGCTTTTAGATCATGGGGGATTACTACATTGTTACAAAATATGTTTGTGTCTACAGCTGAGACGGGGATACCTAAACTGAGTACAGTGGTCATTCTTTTGAAGAGGGATAGTCTTATGGCTCTCGAAGGATACACCCCAAATGCGCGCGGTGGTCACAACGAATCTGTTTCCCAGAGGGGCTGGTTTGGCGCAGTTAGATTGTGACTTACTTCATTGAATGAGCGAATTAATTTGTGGTAGAAAGGAGGGATTGGATAGATTAGGTTAGGTGAGGTTAGGTTAGGAAAGGAAAGGACTAAGATAAGGGCTGTATTTTCATACATATAATTAGAAGCCATATAGAATACAGAAAAATCAATGTTTCTAGGATGTTAGAATTAATTAGGATTGTTTGATCCTCCAATAAAGCAAACGCTCAGCTCTTCAAGCCCTCTTTTTTTCATCGCACTCAGTTGAGGTATGCGGCGAGAGAAGGTGACACCACACTCAGTTGGCGGTTGGTTTTGACAGATTTCTGACCAACGCGCTCAGTGGGGGTATGCCCGCTGAGACACGTTATCGACTTCCCTATCTGATGTGAGACGCAACCCGTTAAAGGAGGTGACAAAACTGCAGGTCGTTCACCGAGATGATCGCTCTCTAACGCACCAAGATAGTGTGGGATTATCGAAAGGTGTTCATGCCTACAGCCGAGACACGCTATCACCTACGCTATCTGGTGTTCCAACACATAAACCGTTAAAGGAGGCGACAAAACTGCAGGTAACGTTCACAGAGATGATCACTGACGCTCTGCGATAAGGGAACTATTGGATCGTTATCAGAAGATGTTCATGTCTTCAGCAGAGACACGCTATAGACTCCCCTCTATGTTCATTCTAAACATTGCGTTTCTCTGGCGTCCGAAGGTGCGAGCTGACCAATAAACGAACAGTAAATATTTTCTCAGACAAAGTTCTCATTTAATGAAAATCCTATGTAGCCAATGTTGAAATTCTTCTCTCTAAGAAAAAAATCATGAATGTATGATAATTTTATGGTCGGTCACGCCACAGCAAACTGCAAATTAATATTACAATCTTTATAAGATTTTAATATTAATTTGGGTTTTAAAAAAATAATTGATGAGTTACTTGTATCTTTACGGAAGCAGTTTTAACCGACTACAGGTTTCATGGTTTTAATGATTAAATTTTTATCTTTTACCAAATATACCAAAAAAATTTAATTACAGATTCAGATTAAAAATCCATGTTATAGTTTATATTTTTACAAGAGTTGTTTTATAAATAAATTTTTTTTCAATTCTATATTTATAAACTCACTTCTGGAGTAATTTGGGAGGCCCTATATTAAGTCTAATATCACAGCAGGTTTTTCTCGTTTGTAGATATAAGATTGTAATATTAATTTGGGTTTAAAAAAATAATTGATGTATCTTACGGAATAACACATCCGTAAAAAATAATAATAAAAACACATCCGTAAAATAATTGATGTATCTTAAAATATAACTTGTATCTTTACGGAAGCAGTTTTAACCGACTACAGGTTTCATGGTTTTGATGATTAAATTTTTATCTTTTACCAAACATACATCGATGTTTTACATTTAGTTCCGCTGTTGCTTGTTAAATTGTATAATATGAAACTCGCTGTCAAAAAGCGTAGTTGTTTGACCTCAGTACTGCGTTGAAAATAGTTTTCTCTCAGCAAACAGTTGACATAATGAATGGCAACAATAGATCATGTTTGTTGCCAGCTATTCAAAACAGTGACGTTTGGTTTGTCATGGAGTCATTTGTTTGTATTTTGTCACTTTCACTTAGTCGTTCACTATCTAAAAACATAATTAATTTGACTTTATATTGATATATTCATGCTAATAATTTATTACGAGTTTTAGTCGTTATTCAAGTCAAGAGAGAATCTGAATTTTTACGTAACTTTAACGTACTTATTTGGAAATTGTAAGTTCAAATGTTTGAAATCATCATACTTAAAACTTCAGCCTATTAAATCCTCCAGAGAGATTGCTAGGCAGTCCATTCCGCAGCTTCAGACTTCCAACTTGATGGACCGTGAATATTAACAAGGCAACTTCACAGAGACAATCTGCCATTCATGATGCTGATGCAGTTCGCGATGCAGCCACTGGTTACATAAAGCTTGGACATAGTTCTTCTGAAATATGCTCTAGGAATTCATATCATTGTTTATTTTTTAACCCCTCCATCACGGTAATTATATTAAAGTCGGTTCGTTTGCCTCATGTGAACGTATCATTTGGCTGTGGAATATCGTTACTACACAACTTTTAACAAAATAATCTTCATAACAAAAACGTATTTCAGAAAATTAATAAACTCTTGAATCGTATTAAATTCGCTAACTTGTAAACAGAGGCCATGAATACTGCAAATATAAATGCAGTAGTTACCAATTTATTATTTAAAATATAAATCAGAGGTTTTTCATTCCTTTTTTTAATAAGGCTGGGCATAGTCTGTTCAAAAGTAACTGGGAAGGTAATCCAAGAGTCTATATTTTTTAGCAAAGCAGGGTCAGTCTAATTTTCACGGCAGCCCGCGGCGCTGCAGGATTGAGTGCGCGAACTGAAGGCGCCGAGTTAAACGACATCGCCGTAGGCCGTAAGCCTGCGTAAGTAGCAAAATAATGGTACTTAGATGTCCCCCCAGTGGGAGGGTAGTGCCGTAGGCACGTCCCTGACTCTGGAAGTAGCTTGACCGGGACTGATCCCTGTCTCTGGAACTAGCTCCTCGTTGGGGGCCTGAAGGTTTCCCTGTGCCGATATTTTGGGGCCAGTGTTTCGCAGCTCTCAGCTGGCTTGCCAACTCATCTGCGGGGTTGTTCCCCTTGTTGAGGCCTGGGTCTCCGGATGGTTTCCCTCTGAGGTGTGAAACGGGACCTTTGGTCCTGCCCAGAGTAAGGGCAAAGGTCTGCTGGAGGTGAAAATGGGGAACCTGGTGAGGCTCACGTCAGGACTTTGGACAGTTCGCTGTCCATTGAAGGAGGCTTTGTGGGAGGCCTCTGCTGAGCAAGGGCGTCGGGTTTTTAACCTAGTATCCCGGGTGGGACCCACTTCTAATCCCTCCTCCGTAATGGGAAACCTATCGTGGAAGGCCGCAAGGCTGGATGCATAGGCAAACGAAGTACCACGGGTGCTGGTTACCAGGCCCCGCTGGCTCTGGCTGGGGTCGACTCTCGGTCAGGGCTGGTGGACCAGCGTTTGGGATTGGTCTCGTGGTGGTATGTGGTTCGAAATGGGCAGGGTATGTCCCGCTGGGCTCATGGGGTCACCCCCATGAATCTGGTTTGCCCTGTTCTGGCTCAAAATGGCGGATTGGCTCTGTCAGAGGTAACTTAGACCTCGTGCGAGGCTCACGTAGACCTCCACCCCACTGGTGTAGTAAGGGCTCTTGTCATCCGTGGCAAGTGTTCCTTTAAGCATTTCAGTTGGTGGTCATGAGTAGTCAGTTTGCCCTGGTTAGAGACTCGGGGGCGACCCCTTCCTCGATGGGCTCGGCTTTGCCGCTGACGAGTGTGATGGTCTTAAGCCATCCCGACAGCCAGGGGCGATGGTCTCAAGCCTGGCTGGGGCCGGGTAAGGCTAATGCTCAGGTACCGACCTAAAGGAACGATCACGTGAAATGAAATGAAATGAAATGGTACTTAGTTGTATAATTTATCCAACCGATTTTCACTACTCAACTAAAAAATGGTGGTTTCAATAGCAAACTACAAGAATTATTCATTAATTTCTACGGTTTGTGACGAGTTTACTTCTGTCATTCTTCTAATTGCGGCATACAAAAATTATTCATTTTCGTTTTTAATGTTAATTGTAAGCAATTTAATCAAATATGTATGAACATTTTATTCTATTTATAAATAGTTTAATTTTTTATACTTGAGTTTAGTGAACAAATAATTTTTAAACTATTACGTTATACCAATGGCTCAATACCGATTATCCAACTCTGTAAAGTTAGCACAGTCCTACCTTTGATTTGGCGTGTGCGTTCCAGGTTGGTTGTAGGTAATCACTTTGAAACATTATTTACGGACCGTCGCAAAAATAGTGTCTGCTGACACTCTGCTGAATGGACAATTATAAATGGCAATAATTTAAATTACTGTTAAAATTAAATTTCCATGGTAACTTCGTTGCAGTAGAATTAAAAAAATAGGCTTTTGACCAGAATAAATAATTAAACTTCTTCAAAATAAAATTATACCTTCGGCTATGAGGGAAAGCATCAACTAAAACTTGTTCAGTTTGAAGGTTTGAAGGTTTTTACTGATTAATTACATCGTATAATTATAAAAAGTGTTTAAAATTACATATACTCTGCCACACTGAGGAATTGCAGCTATGAGCCTATAGTAAATGTTGAAATAAATATGAAATTGTCTAAAACCCTTTCTTCCGACCAGTGTGAAGGACGCTTGCAACCACTATCGATAAATACTAATTATAAAGTAAAAGAAAATAAAAATGCGGCGTCTACATGTGATTGGGGGAGGCTACATGTATGACAGCCGTGGACAAGGATTGCAATTAAAAAGAAACAAAGAAGGGATTGAGGCGGGGGGACAAGTGCTTGTATACAAGCAGCACAATGGGGGCTTGTTACCGCGCGTGCTGACCGCCCTTCGCGGCTTCTCAGTGTGCTCCTTCGTACCTATAGGTACCAATGCGAACCTATAGGTGCATGGTACATCCTTAGACTGTAATGTCTATATTTCATCCTTTGCGAAATGCTCTTCTATCTTTGTTAATTCGTTGGTTTGACATAAACTGTAAAAGTGACTTTCAACTTGCATTTCCGTAACTCTGCGCTGACTCAGTTTGAATTATGTTCTTTTTACATTGGTTGCTTTGATTATCAGCAGTTTTGTCTTATGAACTATATAATAACCGTAAAATATGTTAAGCCAAAAACCGTACTGTGATGCATTTTTTGTCTTCTAATTTATCTACAATAACGATAGATATTATGCGATGTTGATTAGTTGTTGTTTGAAGGGATTAAAAATCTTTCTAAGCGTTGCTCAGTTACACTAGATTTTCTTGAAACATTTTAAACTCCCACTTTTGAAAGTAAGGAATTTATTAACATACATTAATTAATTTTCTCAACACTCGGATATTTCTGGCACTACTTAAAAATATTATATTACAGCAGTTATAATTTTCCTGAAAATAAATACATATGTGAAAGATGTTTTATTAAAATCAGTTGTAATTGTGACAAAGTGTAGTTGTAACAATTAGGACTTCTTCTTCATCCTTCAATATACTTAAATTATTCTAAATTCATATTTTATGAGTAACTTACCAACATTTTCCTGATATTCTTGAGATATTACCGGAGATTCAAACGTCATATTTTCCAGTTTTAGTTCCTATCATTCCCGTACCTAGGGAGAGGTCACAAATGAGAGGGTCAACAGTGTAAATGAGACGCTTAACACGTGACTGTGAGTGGCAATCAAATGTCCCGGGATCAAACACGGGGCTGACTGTAACACGCCCTGTTCATCAGCTGTTACAGCTAGTTAGCTTTTTAGCCCTTCTTAACACCTGCGCTTTGGTCAATTGTTTGATTGCTTTTTCGTCAGTATCAGTTTACTCGCAACATTTCCAACACATCTGCTGAATAAAGTAGGTGATAAAACTTGTGTACTTTTTGAAGCCACTTAAGATGATACAGTAGAGTAGATTAATAAATACGGGTCTCCTTATTCCCTTTTTGTTTCATGCTAAAAAAACCAAAATGAAATTTGTATGCTAAATATTTCAACAAACCCTACCTATTAAAACTTTTCCATGGTTACCATAATTTACTACAATTGTAATCGAACAAATTAAAATGTAAGAAAGAAAATACTTTATTAATACTTATATTTTAAATTTCTACAATGAATGCAGGGTTGATACGATTTAGAACAATCGTGGGGTGAGTATAAAGACTTGTGTTGCTTATATATGTAGCAAAGAGGTCAATTATTAAAGGCATTTGAAGCTTTTTTCATGTAAACGAACCAAACGTTCACTTGTACATTGGAAGTACTTGTTTTCAACGTATAGGTAGTCACGAAGGCAAAACAATTGATGTTGTTTATAATGCTTTTTAATTGCGTTATTGTCAATAACTTATTTTATTATTCTTAAAAAAGCCATGCAAACACATTTTAAGATTCCAAAAATACTTTCATGTCGTATTCTCTTTAAGAAAGATAAAATTTGACTTTTGAAATACATACTTTGAAATGCCCGTTTTCCCACAAAATAAAAATCCCATTAAAAATAAACACCCACAACCTCAATGTACGAAATATACGACATGCAAGACTTCATTTTACTAAAGACCGTCCAAGATTGATTATTTCACACCAATCTGGGGAAAAATCACCGATGATAGCGCACCAACATGAGGGAGAAGCACCACTAAAAAATGTTCAACAGTCTTCAGTACATGCTCCGCTACCTGATGGAAATTATTACTGCCAGATACAGCGAGGGAGAAGTGAAAAGCGTCGCGTGCAGACTACTTGTAGGACCATGTTTGCAAGCCATGACAGGGGTTTTTTAGCAGAGGAAGATTGGTATATATTAACATATTTCCTTACTTCTGCCTGAAACTTCTTTAATTTCAATGCTGTCAGATGTTAAGTTTTTGTTTGTCTTTTACAAGTGGAAATAGGGCTAATTTTCCAAATTTCTAATCAGTACTTACATTGCTATTATTTTCAGAAAATAAGAGCCTCCAAGCGGGGGAGCAGAATGAGAGGGTCAACAGTGTAAACAGTGTAACAGTGTCAATCAGATGACTCGGGATCAAACACGCCACTCGTCAAACACGGGGCTGACTGTAACACGCCCGGCTCATCAGCTGTTACAGCTAGTTAGCTGTTTAACCCTTCTTAATGTCATCGGCCTTTGGTCAAAGGGCTGGTTGCATTTTTAATAATGTAAGTATAATTAGCTAATTTTTCAATCTAATAAATAAAACTTATCTGATTCTTGAAGCCGCAATAGTAGTTTATGCAACGATTGTATAATGCATGCCTTTAAGCCACGAGTGAGATGTAAGTTAGAACACGAGCGAAGCGAGTGTTCTAAATATCTCAATAACATATTATTATTGAGTTGTGTTATCTCGTCTGTATTGTCGTCGTAAGCGTGAGCCCAACCGTGTACACCAGCTGACTGGGCATACACGTTTCTTTTTTCTTTACATTATGATGAAATTACATAAAACTAATTTTTGATAGTGATTGGATGAGCTGGTAAACATGGAATGTAAATAACCATGAGTTCCTGGCACTGATCTTCTAAAACCTTGAAACTTCGAAAACCCAAACTACGGGTCCTGAGGGATTAAGAAACAAAATAGGACAAAACACGCCCAGGAGTATGTACAATTTCCCAGAGTTTCATGACGATTAGATAAAGGACAAGCAGACAACAGACGTGCTTCGGATTATAGATGAGCGTAAACAAATCTGTAGTTTATAGCGTAGATAAAGATATTTTTTACTTATTTTTTCTATGGTAAAAACTACGGTATTACTTGGCAAAAAAAATCTAATAAGAAAACATTATTTTTGAGGAGAAAAAATATTGGGTCATTTTGGGTTGCCATGTTACCACCAAAAACAACAAACACTTAATCATAACAGTTGTTTGCAAAATACAGGCAGCTGATATAAGAATGTCATGTTGCGCGAGTGGGATGAAAAGTGTATGGAGTAATGGAATTAAATAGTGTAAGGAAAAGAGATAGGTGTGTGCACAGTCAGCTGGCATTACTGAGTTGGGCTCACACAACTAGCGGTAAGACATCAAAACTAAGACCGAACACAACATATTTTTATTGACTTGTGTTATCTCGTCTGTATTGTCGTCGTAAGCGTGAGCCCAACCGTGTACACCAGCTGACTGGGCATACACGTTTCTTTTTTCTTTACATTATGATGAAATTACATAAAACTAATTTTTGATAGTGATTGGATGAGCTGGTAAACATGGAATGTAAATAACCATGAGTTCCTGGCACTGATCTTCTAAAACCTTGAAACTTCGAAAACCCAAACTACGGGTCCTGAGGGATTAAGAAACAAAATAGGACAAAACACGCCCAGGAGTATGTACAATTTCCCAGAGTTTCATGACGATTAGATAAAGGACAAGCAGACAACAGACGTGCTTCGGATTATAGATGAGCGTAAACAAATCTGTAGTTTATAGCGTAGATAAAGATATTTTTTACTTATTTTTTCTATGGTAAAAACTACGGTATTACTTGGCAAAAAAAATCTAATAAGAAAACATTATTTTTGAGGAGAAAAAATATTGGGTCATTTTGGGTTGCCATGTTACCACCAAAAACAACAAACACTTAATCATAACAGTTGTTTGCAAAATACAGGCAGCTGATATAAGAATGTCATGTTGCGCGAGTGGGATGAAAAGTGTATGGAGTAATGGAATTAAATAGTGTAAGGAAAAGAGATAGGTGTGTGCACAGTCAGCTGGCATTACTGAGTTGGGCTCACACAACTAGCGGTAAGACATCAAAACTAAGACCGAACACAACATATTTTTATTGACTTGTGTTACCTCGTCTGTATTGTCGTCGTAAGCGTGAGCCCAACCGTGTACACCAGCTGACTGGGCATACACGTTTCTTTTTTCTTTACATTATGATGAAATTACATAAAACTAATTTTTGATAGTGATTGGATGAGCTGGTAAACATGGAATGTAAATAACCATGAGTTCCTGGCACTGATCTTCTAAAACCTTGAAACTTCGAAAACCCAAACTACGGGTCCTGAGGGATTAAGAAACAAAATAGGACAAAACACGCCCAGGAGTATGTACAATTTCCCAGAGTTTCATGACGATTAGATAAAGGACAAGCAGACAACAGACGTGCTTCGGATTATAGATGAGCGTAAACAAATCTGTAGTTTATAGCGTAGATAAAGATATTTTTTACTTATTTTTTCTATGGTAAAAACTACGCAATTTAACTCTTTTTATGTATTTAGGTCACTAAACACATTATATCCAGTGATCACGACATGGGGTTCTCGCTTAAAAAAACAATCTTGATTCACGTGTTACCGTTGCCGTTGCTTTGGTGGATTTTTAGTTAGTTTCCATAAATTAGCCATAGTTTTTGTCACGATTGCCAGTCACTGAATTTTTTCACCTAAATCAGTCAGCTAATTGTTTTTCGTTTCCATGAAAAACTAAAATTTCTTACCACTAACTACTAAGCTGGATTTTATATAAATATCTAATCCTATTATGATATCCTTAGGTTAAAAGCCTATCCTCTCATAAAAGGAAATGCAAAATAAACACTAGGAGCAGCACAAAATGGATTAAATCTAGAGGGAGCGTGAAGGCCGGGCCATTCCAACAATATGGCGCACATTAAGTGGTCCGAATGTAATAAATCACAGAATGGATATCCTTTTGTTAGAATCATTTCAGGATCATATGAACTATCAATCATTCTGTTTTCTTTTATAGAGAAAGTTAAATGTTTTAATGAGGGGTCTAAAAGTTCCGAGGAATGACTTTTTGAGTAATATACATCATCGTCTTTAAGAGCTGCACAAGATGGTTTGATCAATTTGAAGCAAAATCAACATTTGGTATGTATCTTTAATGTTAGAAAACGGCTATAGAGGTAAAACCCGACATCTAAAAGTGACCTTGCTATTTTGGACATGTGACACTAGTAATGTAAGTTTTTCATTGTGTAAATTCCTACTGTTCTACACTGTACTGTTCTATTCTACTACTTGTTGTTACAGTATTACAATTGCTTTGTCAACCTGCAACTAAACAATGACCACAGAACATCATCATAACTTAAGAAACTGCCTTTACATAATCTTATAAGATAACAATTTGATTGCAAGCTGTATTTAGTTAAATATTAGTTACATGTTTTAGTTTCTTTTTTGCTTCATCATTTTTGTTTTAATCAAAAAGAGTATACTTTGTAACTTGGTAAAAAGGTTTAGTAACGTGAATCTGCCAGTCCCACAAACAAGTAAATAAAAACATTAGTTTAGACACGACATTAAACTACTACTATTGATTGTGATGCGCTGTAATAAAAGTGTATATTCCTAATACAGTTCCATAAAAACATTTAAGTTCACGAAAAATTTTAATCATTAAGTCCTTAACGATGGCTATGTCACGTATTATATTTTTGTTGGATTCAGCAACAAGTTTTTGCTACATTACCATGAAAAAATATAATTTTAATGGTGGAAAAAATACTCCGTGTAGTTTGGACAATATTTTAAAATAATGTATTAACAGCACAAATTAGACCACCTTATCGACTTGGTCTGTCACGCTACCTACTTAAACATTACAAGACTCGATTTTAACTGTGTACCACTTACAACCAGTTTTTGTTTGGTAAGTTTCCATGGAAACCATGACGCAAATCACTTTTTGTGGAACCATTATTAACAACATAAGCTATTTTACCTTCGTGACTAGGCCGCTCACACCACTGAAAGCTAATTGCAGATCGTTCAAAATGAGAAGGCCTAGGGAAATAGGAAGGAAAAGTAACTTTATTGGAGTTAGTTGAATAATTTGTATTAATGGTGGATTGAAAAATTAAAATATAATAAATTATACTAACCTAACCTAACCCCGCAGAGCACTGTCTAAAGAAAATACTCTCCTAAAGGCTAACACTCTTTATTAAATTAATTCGTTCAAACAAATTAAATTGTTGTTTCGTAACAAAAAGTTGTGAAAAAGTTAACTAAATATATTATTATAAGTTGACCTAAACTTCCACCAAATAAAACAGATTTTCAATAAAAATGAAAAAACATGTTGCCATTAAGTATTGAACCCGAACCTGCAGACTAATCTGTAGCTTAACCTACTTTACAAACGTGACCACTGGACTACGAAACCATATCGCAAACGATTTAATTTTTAAGGATTAATTCATTTAGTTTAATGTCAAATTTTCGTCTTCTTCCCTAGTCCTCCTCGTTTTCAATTAGCTGTTACTGTCCTTACTCTGAATTCTTAAGACTAGTCCTTCTGCCTCACAAGTGAACGTTAGATACATTTCCATAAAAACACTAAAAACTGTAACTGACTTATTTGCTATACATATAAGCAATAAACGTCTTTAAACCCACCCAATAATTTCTCTAAGCTATATCAAAGTTTTTTGCATTAAGAGAACTGCAAATTAAGTTTTTTTCTTAGGCTTATCCTACTGAAAATTTCCAGTTGGTACGTTTTCATAGAAACCGAGAATCAGAAAATAAAAAAAGGCTAATAAATATTTAGTTTCCACGGAAACCATTAACATTCTCAGTTATTTTTTGCTCAAAAAATCTTCTGCTGCACTCATGAAATCCCATTTATTTTTAATAAGGCATTTGCGACGTCATTTTACTTGTTTTGGTGTACATTTCACTTAAGTTATGCCAGATTCAAGCCGTTTCTTTTTTTAGTTTTCATAGACACTATTAGTATAGTTAGCTCAAATTAATCCGTGTTCCAATCATCAGCATACATTATCCGACTTGTAGGCATTGAACATAGTTATGTTGTATGCTTTAAACACACAGGATGCGAGGGGACCTAAACGTAAAGATTGTTATGCGTGAGGCCTAAACAGTTGATTAGTGTTCATCGTCATGTACACAATTGGAAACAATAGTGAATCTTCTATTAAAGTCATGAAACCAACTATAATCATCCATTCATTATATAATTAATTGAAACTGACACCTAGTTCACGCTGCGACAGATGCAGCCAGTTAATGTTTGGTTCGTTTCTATGGAAACCACAAACAATTCATGCAACCTCAACACTATACCCACAGCTTCAACGAAGCCAATGACGACTTCAATGCGACACCTCGGTTAAATTCATAGTTAAATTGCATTTTTTAGTAGTTTTCTGTTTTCGATTAAAGAAATATGTATGAATGTAATTAGTACATAATATATACATACAAATCTATAATATAATAGTTTACCACCTCACCAGAGTTATAATTTTCTTCTATTCTGTTTCTCACATCATTCACGACACATATTTTATAAATCACAAGTTTACCTAGCAACTTCTTAACTTTAAAAATACCTAAATAATAACTTAAAACTTTTCGAGTTCTCTTGTATTGTGCCAAAATGTTTTCATCAACCCATTTCCTAGTGAGGCCTTTTGACAATAGAGGAAAAAGTATATAAAAATTATAAATTTTAGGCCTTAACAAAGAGCCAATTTTGAGTCTTTGGTACTTCAAATTTGTGAAATTTACCACTTTAGATGTATTCTACAAATTCTGCTTACACCTATTCATTCTAGTTTATTTTGTGAAATAGACCTTCAAAATTTCTATTGTAATGTTTCAAATAATGGTCCGAAGGAAACGTCTAACATTTGAATAAGATATTCGTATAAACTATGGACATACGAATGCTGGTGACAAAAATAAGACGTTCCCAACCGTTAAATGTTTCAATTATGTTTTACACTAAATTAACAGAAGTTAACTCTTATAGTATTTTATCCCAATGATAATTTTATTGCATTTTCTATCCTTGTAGTTTCATTTAAATCCCTATTTACCCTTTTCAAAGTCAAAGTCAAAGACAAACAAACTTTATTCAAAATTACAGTTATTCAAAACAGTTACTTAGCCAGAATCAATGAATTATCATCTGTAAATTTATGCATACAACAACAGTTTATGCATACCAGTCGAGTTTCCACTATTCATTGAAAAATCCCCTTAATGAATAGTATGCTTTCTGTGTAAGGTAATCTTTTAATTTTTTTTTATTTGGATGGGTTTAAGATTTATGATAGGCGAAATTTTGTTTAAAAATTTTGATCCAGAATAACTAGGTTTTTTCAAACATGGCCAATCTGTGCTTGCTGAGTCTAATTTTCCCACCACTTCTGGTGTTATGATGGTGGATTGTATTGCCAGTTTCAGGAAAGTTCCCATTTTGTTTTACATATAGAATTGTTTGATAAATACAAAGACTAATTACTGTTTGAATTTGTCTTTTACGTTTTCATCTTTTTTTAGGTTAAGCATTACTCTAATTGATTTTTTTTGTAATTTCAAAATTGTATCTAAATTGTTGGCAGTTGTCCCCCGATAAATAGAAATATTATATGCTAAATGGGAATGAATCATACCATAATACACCATTTTTAATGTGGGTAAGTCACAGATTTTTTTTAATGACCTGAGCACATTATTTTTCATTTCTAAGTATTGAATTCGTTACGTAAGTGCACACAAACAGAACAAACAATAAAAATTGAGACTGTATTTTAAGGTAATAGGGAGAGATGTCTACCTTATAGCTTATCAAAATCTGTACTATGAACCTATAGTCCAGGCAACGAATGATCAAAAAAAGGTATAGAGGGAAATGCATGAGACACAATTTTTGACGTTGCAGCTTTGTTTGGACTAGTTAGGAGGTGAAATATTAAAAGTCCCCGTCCATAGCCTTTGAGCGGGGGAGGGAGGGGGGTCTGAATATACCACTTTTTTGGTTTTTCTTAAATATCTTGAAAACTATCAACTTTTAATAATCCTTATTATGTTGGAAAATTAAAGAAAATTAAATTCCCAGTAAGAAAAGTATATAAAATTACTATGTTGGTTCAACTATTTCCAAGATAAGCACTAATTTTATTAATATTCAAACAAATAATCTTTCCTTAATAAATTAATGTAAATTTCTTAAAGAAATTTCTTAAGGAAAATGCGTCGCCCAACGGGGCAACGCATTTTCCACCTGAAGGTATTTAATGTATTTACGAGTAAAATGACTTTTTATGATGAGGTTTACTTTAAGCTGTCATTAACTTAACTTCTTTTACTCTTTTATTTTATAAACTAAGCTCCTAAAGAGTGACGTTACACCAAGCTAAAGGCAAGAGCCGAGGGAGTACTAATTTGTGTATCAGGGACGGTCCGTGCCCAAGTCCCGCGCGGTAACAAGGACAAGCCGTCATTGTACTGTTTGTACAGCCTCTTGCCTCCCCCTCCACCTCCCACCCTCTCGCATATTCCTACTATTGTTTCTTTTTAATTGCGCTTCTTGCTTCTGCCCCTTACCCACATCATTCCGACCTTCCACTTCCTTTGGATTCCCTCACTCTTTCCGCTTCAGTTGAGTCGTCCGTCTGCGACATTATAGGTATAAAACATATTTATTCTTTTCTGGGCAATTTGTTATACTAAAAAATTGTTTTTTGTCTTGATAGAAGAAAAGACAATCTTGGTTTGTTATGTTTTCTTTATTTTACAAACACTCCCTTATTTTTCATCATTTAAATTAATGAGAGATATAATTTTTTAACGCGATAACTATAGATTTGTCTTATTAAAAAACACTGTTATTTCATAGGAAGTTGTAACATCATTTGAGTACGGAAAAACTCAACTGATATACTGTTTTTTCAAATTTGTGCAGCATCGGAAAATAACATATCATTACCTTATCAATCATATGGTCATCATGAAGTCAAAATATTTAAGATAATATAACATATAATTACAGCATTGTAATGAAAAGAGGTAAATATAGATTGAAAAATACCAAACATTCTTCTAGCAGAGTATAACAGGGACAAGTCCTTGACAGGTGACTAGTTCATACTTATGTTTCCTCTACGGTTGACATAAACAATGTTTGTAGAAAATAAGCCTACCCGAAAACTCTTAAAGGCCCGTCTGGCTGATCAATCTGAAGCTGTTTGAATATTTCTGTAACAATTTTTTACCATGACTAAACAATCTTAAACTTTAATCACCATAAGTTTAAGATTTTAGTTTAAAGCAGTTCTCCATATTTATCATATCAGAGATTCGTTAATTTTATAGTTAAACAATTCAATTATTTTTCCATACATTTGTTTGATTTAAAAATGAAACTGGTTACATACAAGTATTGCATGTTCGTACTGCACCAATTTGCAGGCTTATTCTTAGTTAATATTTATGCCGAGTTTGTTTAATGTAATTGAGTAATTTCATTTTTATTACTTAAAATATTCCTAATGTGATGAAAGATTGGACAGTGAGGGCTTAACACATTTAATAGCAGGCCTATAAAAACTTTATACATTACTTGTAAAGTAATTCCTTAGGTTAGTGTCTAATTCTGATTTATTGTTATAAGTTACGCTACCTTTTTCCCAGCTCAAAATATCGTGGGGACAGTTCCTTACAGAATTAACTATATAGAGTTACTAACTGTAAAAAATTTCAATATACGAATCAGAGGATGCTAGCAAAGTAAACATAATCGAAATCTTCGTTTGGAAAAAACATGTTTGAATATAAAATGATTTTTTGACCGACCAGCATTCTTTAACCCATATTTCAATCGAGAACGCATCAATATCATCGGATACTTTACGAATATTTGCTATTGGAAACAATATCTTACTGACATTCACTTTGATTGGTTATCGCTTTACCATCTTAAAACCCTTACAGAAGAATGTGGTGTGATAGATCCAACAGAATGTGTGGTATTTTCCAATCCATCTTCACCTTGCCTCGACCAAATATATCAAACGCGGAGAGATTAAAAAATTGCAGTATGAGGGCAAAAAGAAGAAAATGTCATCCATCCTCAAACTTAATATAGGAATATTAACACAGAAAAGCTTATGTCTTATAAATTTTTCTCGTTTGAATTATGTTTGATCTACAACCATTACATAAATCCAATAGAAATAATTTGGACAATAATTCTTTTGTTACCATTTGACTCAGATTTGTCTACCTATAACTTCTTTCTTTTATAATTCATTTTGGAATTGTTATTTTAAAAAATGTGATATACAAGTTTGAATATGTATTTATGCTGCATAAAGCGTAAATATATAGTACATTTTGATTACCTCCGTTAAATAACCTAATTCTCAAACAACCTTTGTTTCCGAAGGGTTTAATTTAATTTAATTTAAACTTTACGTTCACTACTAACACATAAGAAAGCACACACATAGGAGCTTCTTCGTATAGTTGTTATGTAGTAACAATAAACATGTGTAGCTCTCCAAACATTCAATAATGCTATTAAGGCAATTAAAAGGTAGACTTTTATTTAGGCCTATATAGTAAACAATTTTACACATTTTATAAGAGTAAAAAAGGAGGTAAATCTGATCATTAGTAGTTATTTACGATGAATTTTTCTTTTTGTTTGTGTAACATTTAGGTTAAACTTAAAGATAAAAATATTCAAAAGACTTTCCAGCTGACCTTGAAAAACAGATTTGAAGTTCTCACAAGGAATGAAGAAACACAAAGAGTAGAGGAAAATTGGAACTATATCAAGGAAGTAGTTAAGGAAACTGCGGAAGAAGCACTAGGATTAAGAAAGAGAAGAAAAGCAAAAAACCGTGGATAACAGAAGATTGTATAAATCTAATCAAAAAGAGGAAAGACACCAAACTAAAGTTTCTTAACGACCGGTCAGAACAAAATACAAATTAATTTAAAGACATATCTAGAGAAACAATCAGAACTTTAAGAAGCGCGAAGCGTAAATATTTAGCTGATCTAATAACCAAAGCTGAAAACGATAGAACAAAAGATAATGCCAAAGATTTCTACAGAACTGTAAGATTCTTTCAAAAAGGATACAGCCATAGGCTAATAGGTATTAAGAAACCCAACTGTGATATGACATGTGATAAACAAGAAACCCTAGATATATGGAAAAATTATTTTAATGATCTACTTAATGTAAATATAGAAGAACCTATTGTAGATAATGAAGAAGATGCCTTGTATTATAATGTAGAACCCCTCCTAGAGGAACCTACCTTCCAGGAAACCAAAGATGTAATTAAGAGTCTCAAGAACGGAAAAGCGGCTGGCTCTGATGGAATTGAGGCAGAATTACTAAAAGCTGGAGGTGACTCTTTGCACCAAAGAATACACAAGCTTGTGAAGCAAATATGGAGAGAACAAGAGTTACCAAATGACTGGAAAAAGGCTGTGATAGTACCAATTCATAAGCAGGGGGACAAAAATGAATGCAAAAACTATAGAGGCATTGCACTGCTAAATACAATCTACAAAGTTTTCTCAAAATTACTACTAAACCGACTCAAAATATACGCCGAAGAAATCATCAAGGATCAACAAGCAGGGTTTACCAGAGGCAGGTCAACTTCAGACCAAGTATTTGTCCTAAAACAAGAAATAACCAAGAACTGGGAGTTCAACAAAGATACACATGTACTGTTTGTAGACTTTCATAAAGCTTATGACAGCATTATTCGTAAAAAGATGTGGGAGATCCTACATAAGTCTGGAGTACCAAATAAGTTGATTCAGTTAGTTAAATTATGCTGCACTGACACTAAGAACAAGGTAAGAATAGAAAATGAGTATAGCAGTGAATTTACAACAACTACAGGAGTAAGACAAGGAGATGGATTATCACCAATTTTATTTAACTTGGTCATAGAAGAAGCCCTACAGGAAACGAGAAAGTTAGAAGAAGGAATAATTATAGGCACCAAAATTAATGTATTAGCATATGCCGATGATGTAGCCTTAGTAGCTGGATCCAAAGAAGACCTGAAAATATTACTAAGTAAACTGAAGGAAGAAGCTAAGAAAGTTGGACTAAAAATCAATGAAGAAAAAACAAATTATCTCGTATTCTCAAGAACAGGTCAAATTCCAAATAATAACCTTCGAGTTGATGATTTAAAATTCCCTAGAGACAGAGAATTTAAATACTTAGGGGTAAAATTTTCCCAGGATAACAAAGAGGAAGTAGAAGTAGAGAGTAGACTGAAAGCAGGAAGGAAAAGTTTCTATTCTTTATCCAAATTACTTAGTTCTAAACAAATTTCAAAGACAACTAAACTGAGAATGTACCAAACCCTGATTCAACCAGTCCTGCTGTATGGAACAGAAAATTTAGCTCTAAGCAAAAATTCAGAAAAGAAATTTATAGTTTTTGAAAATCAAATTTTAAGGAAAATATATGGTCCAATAAATGAAAATGGCGAATGGAGAATTCGAAGGAATCAAGAACTAAGAAACCTTTACCCACATCCAGACATAGTAGCCATCATCAAAAGCCGAAGACTAAGATGGGCAGGCCACATAGTGAGGAGACCCGAAAACACACTTATTAAGGACGTATTTGAGGGGAGACCTGCAGGCACCAGACCTCTGGGAAGACCTAGATTACGATGGAAAGACCAAGTGGCAAAAGACCTCAGGAGACTACAAGTAACCTGGGAGCAAGCCGAAGACCGGGAAGAATGGAGGAGCATCGTTGCGGAGGCCAAAAACCAACTTCGGTTTGAATGGCCACAGCGGTAAGGTAAGTAACATTGAGGTTAGATAAACACAGACCCCACCGTTGGACTTGAGTGTTCTTAGACATGTTTTAATTATACGATGCACTCTTAACACCTTTTCTAAGAAAATGTGATCTTTAAGCTCTCTTTCCTTTGCACGGATTCTTTCTTGTCACTTTTAATTCAGAAGTTGTTACTGAAGATTAAATTGCGAATTAAGGAATTTTTATTAAGCTAATCTAATAAAATTCGTGTTTGAAATTAATTCTTTTGCAAGATTATTTTCATTTTTGTTTCACGTTGTTGAAAAAGTAATAAAATTTGAAGCTAATCGCAACACTGATCACTAGGTTTTAAATAAAAACTCAACTTTTCTTATGTAAATATTATTGATTATCTAATAACTATCAACTTAGATAACGTTTTTTGACTCCCATAAATACACCATGGCAATTAGATTACCGTCTTAATTAGATTTTTTATAAGCTTTCACTCATAAAAAGAACAATCAGGGCATAAATCCTTACCAGGATCCTTACTCCTTTGCGTTTCAAGGGATTACTTAAAATCTGGCTTACTAACTAGTAAAACAATCGTTTACAAAATAAATCACTGTTGCTGTTAAAATTTAACGAAACGCAATGCCAGATTAAATATTTACCTTGTTACCAGGTTGAGTGGAGTGTCAACATTTTTAAATATTAAATATTATATCAAGAAATTGTTATTATAAATATATGATTTTAAAGTATTTTAAAGCAACCAAAACTAGTAAAGTTTTTTGTAATTTAGTTGTGCAATTTCACGTATTAGATTAACATTTTATCTTCATGATTGTTTCTGTTTAAGTAATTTAAAGGAACTATTTAAATAATAGCAGGAATATTTATATTGGCTGTCCTTGAAAGCATTTTTTATTTATTCGAAGCCGTAACATTTGTAATACACATTCTTACACCAGAACGAAAGAATCGATCTCTAAGGAGTCGGTTCTCTTGAGTCCAATCAACGGCTAATTGGAATAGTGGATTCATTCATTACACTAAGTCACCAAGCTTTGAAGATCACTTTAGAGTAATTTATCTTTTTCAAGCCCCATATATAACAGTTCTTTCAATACATTCCAATGAATTCTGCGTTGTAACAAGTAATTTCATGATAATTAATTAGTATCAAAATTTCAATACTAAAGATTCCTGTTAAATAATAGCTGTTTCAGGTATTGATTATGTTAGGATTTAATGTGAAGGTTTTCAAACTAGTTAACTGAAAAATCAATAGATTACTTAACTTTATCAAATATAATAATAATAATAATAATAATATGCTATATCAACATGATAAATAAAATACGTTAAGGGTTTTAATTTTCTTTTGCTTTTAGTGCTATTTAATTTTGTGTGTTTAAATGGCTACTTGATTACTATCCCATTTAACTCTCTCAGCTATAAACCATCTTTTCAATTATAGTTTTACATTATCAGGTGTCGATTTTAATTTATTTCGGTCTCAGAACTTACATGATATCAAGAACATTTGCGAAACTGGCCACCCAGTGACTGGAATACCAAGAAACTATTGCTTCTCATTTTAAAAAGCAAAACTCTTTACCTAGCACCCCCTTTTTGTCGAGGCCTCCATCCATCATTTGGAAAGGTAATTTTATACATAAGTCATAAAAAAATAATAATTTGCGTACGTCTATAAAATAATTTGTGTATAGAAAATGTACATTGGTTTTCCTCCCAATAGACATTTATATTTTTAATCTTGACATTTACAGGGATTCCACCAATTAATGCTGCAGGTTTTTTTATATCTGCTCCAGACAGATCAGCACATGCCCGGCTGATCAAGTGCTCAGCCACCCGGCCATGAAACAGCAGACAACTGACTTGTCTCGTGCCCCCCTCCTTCCTCAGCCAACAACTCTGTCTCTGATGAAATAGCTACTTCATTCTCTATCCTGGATATAATTACTTAAGGCAAGGAACGTTCTGCTCAATCAAGGTTCAATAATAAGCCATAAATATGAAGACCGGGAGGTATGTAATTTAAGAATTTTCATGTGACAAAATAGGGATTCAAATTATTTTTCGAGAATAAAACATACTTAATTTTAACATTCCACCTCATTTCACCTTTGTCCAACTCAAAATAGTACTTATCTTTTAAAAATAAATAATTTTTTTATTCCCTCTTAATTATAAGGATCATATAAAAGTAAATGGTATAATATACTGATTTTATCGCACGGAAAAATGTACTGTATCAATGTAAAGTTTATCAGCATTAAAGTATCAACCCGTTAGAAATTCCTCCAGTAAGGCATTTAAGGTCAGTAAATTATATATGCGATCACTATTTAATTTGTTCCGAACATTCAATTACCTATTTCGTAAATTATAAAGGAAACCTAGAAGGCTACTTTTATATGTAAAGATTTCTTGTGAAACTTTTCCCCGGGCAAATTTTGTCAATTTTATACATTTTTGTACATTTTTTCACGTGATCTAAAATTCAGGTTTGAACTGTTTCTGTATACTTATTATGGAAATAATCATCTTGAAATAGAATGTTGATAAGTTGGAATAATGTTTAATTGAGGATGTATTAAGCAATCAACTTTAACGTATGGGGGGGTCAATCAAATCCTTATTAACACTGTTCCTACTGTTATTTAAATATTGAAACTCAACTTTTTCAGTTTATACAAAATATTTTAAAGTACCCGGGGCTGAAAAAACAACTACTTTAGGCAACAAGGAGGAAAAACGTGATGTCCCCACCGCTCGATGCATGTCCTGGTTGACTCGCCAAATGCAAAGTGACTTCCGTCGTTTGTCACAAAATATTTAGCGTGACCTGTCCCCATACTTCACCCTGAGCCGGGGCATGACGCCGTCCGGGCCAACCGCATCCATACGGCTGCAGCTTAAATGGAAGCGGAGCTTCATCAGAGTAGCATTTTAAAATTATTCTTTTTTTAAGAAGTTTTACAAGCAAATTTCGATATCTGTACATTCTGGTCTTCTAATTTTTAAAATATTTTTTATTTTTATTTAGGCTTTTACATATTGTTTTATAATTTTATAAATTAGTGATTATGTGTATCAAAGATACATTAATAAGTAGAAGACAGTTTCTATTTGATGATAAATACTATTATAACCATTCAGTCCACTGAAAATCGTCTAGGTTTCATTAATTAATACCATTTGTAGGCCTACGTAGGAAAAAAACAGATAAGTTTTGACTTGAACTCATAAAATAATAGTAGAATGACCTTTTCGCCATATTACTTTAAAATCGCTTTTTTCTGGTATGTTTATCGACTGCGAAAACTCTTCGTTACATTGTGTACTACGCAAAAACGTCGATTACTACGTAAAAATAATGATCCCTATCTTTTGTAATTTCCTTCCGTCAGAAAAAAAATTGGTTTCATCTGCAGTGTAAAGAAAAGTATTGTTAAAAACTCGAGTTAAAGGAGTTTACATATTTTCGAGAACATCAACGAAGGAAGCGATATTGAAATCGAGCAACGAGTCCCAAAAATGTTTAATGTTACAACAATGAGTTATTTCCCGGTTACGAGACACCACAAGGATGGTATCTGCAGCGCGGAGAGCCGGAGGGGGGCCGGACTAGTAGGTAGGCCGTGTTCCTTGTGGTCTGCCGAGCGTAGCCTACAATAGATTAGGACCTGTCTCTGTAATAAAATGTTCCTTTGAATTCTATAAATTGTACCGTATTGTTTCTTTCTACATCATTTTCAATTATTATTTTTTTCAATAGTATGAGTGTTATTTTAATATAAAGTCGATGCTAATAATAGATTTCAAATATTGAAGTACTAAATGTTCAACTCAAAGTTTCATGTTCATCAAACAGAATGGCTTAACAACGTCTGTCAAAACTTATGTATAATTTACATCATATGTTGAACTTCAAAGGCTTTGGCGATCATGTATGTGCAGGAAATTAACCAGCAATATATAGAAAGCTTTTGGGATATTCCTATCTGCATCCTTAAATTTCTCAATTATGTGAACTTAGGTAATGCATATGATTTGGAAGTTTTTGCAGTTCCGTACATATTTACTTCTTAAGACCGATTTACACGTGTCGAATAGGTTTTTGGTTCCACTCGCCTTTTTTTCTCAAAACTCACTACTCACAATTTTTGTACGTTTGTAGCCGAGTTTCTGTTCAGACGTTTCTGCATCTGTGGAAATTACTCCTATTCTTCACTGCTGACAGCTTTACTCTTGACAGCTTTACTTTTCTAAATGCTTCTCATCGACCCCACCAGACTGATTAAACCATGCGAGTTGAAGGGTCGAGTAGCAAATCGCCCCTCGAACGCGCCCGCCAGATCGTCTAATTTAAATCGGCCTTTAAGGTTTAAATTTAATTGATTGATTGATTGATTGATTGATTGATTGATTGATTGATTGATTGATTGATTGATTAGACGTGTATTTATCGTAATAAAATATTATGGCTGTAATAACAACTGATATTTTTTGGGAGTTAAATTACATATTTTAAGACAATATTTTATTTTGTATTTTTGAATAGGATCCTTAATTGTATAGTTGATACAAAATTGATCCCTATCCGTTGGTAGAGACAGGAAGGACGCTCATTCTCCATGCAGGATCTGATCACATCTTCATGGTAACACGTAAACCCGCAAATTACTGAAGCACACTCATGTCTCAAGCCTAAAAACATTTGTATTTTTAAAATGTATAATATTGATATTAATAATAGCACAATATTTGAATAATCGATTACAACTTTTACCGCATTATTGGTGATAAACTTCCGAGAGCTGATTATAACAAGGGAAAATCTAAGTATCTAATCATAGATCTCTAAAAAAATTTCTTATTATGGAAATTTGAAAACATTATTTATTAATTTTAATTATTTTATACCGTTCCCACAGATATATCAGCAAGTAAAAAAATATATATATATAAAGGTAATGGTTACAGTATGAATAAATGTTAAAACACTCTTTATAATTAATTTTACGATACTTTTTATTTATTTAGAGACCCTTTCCAATTTTTACACTGTCATACACACATTATCTATAACCCCTGACTCCTAAGAAAAATTAAAATAAGTCCGATTCATTTTTTTGCGAAATAGATATAATAATTTCAATTTAGCTAACGCTACTTGAAGACGTCATTAGATTTGCAAACAACAAAACTCCTTCTCTTGGGTGATTCAACGTTCTGAGACCCTGCAAATGAATATGGGAGGAGTTTAATTTGGAGATTTACTTCTCTCATACCATCGTGCTGTATGTCTCGTTGTGACTGTAATAGGAGCTGTTCCAAGAGAAAACTGTGTAAAATTACTCTTTCATTATTTTAACGTTACTGTACGATAAATTTCCATTTTATTCGTATTTAACTAGGGTTTTGTATAATATCAACGGTTGTACTAAAAGTTATTTTATTGCTATATTTTTTATACCAAACATTTTATTTAAATCGATAAATAATCTGAAAAATATTCTCACAGAAAGGAGTTATAAATACCCTATCAACAAAACAAATTATTAATAAATAGGCTCTAAAACCATAACGTATTTAATAAAGTCTTTTAAATAACACCTCTTTTAAAGTCTTCTAACAGACGCCTAATAATGGGGTTTATACCATCGACCACATAGTACAATAGACGGAGCACTAAAAACCATGAAGTGAAGCCTTAATTTGCTTCTAGTCCCAATGCATGAAAAAAATAAAGTACGTAAAAAATTATAAATATGGTATCAAATTATACGTCTGAATCTCAGAATCACCATAGTACCAAATATAAATGGCTTACAGGTAATTTACACATCATAAACACTGATAACCTAGAAGTTTGTCCTAACATTTTTTGAAAGAAGCTGCCGCCACGGAATACACTTGTAACGTTCCTGTGATCCCAAGTAGCATTTGTGTTGGCTAAAATAGTTTTAAAATAAGTTTTATCTAATTTAAAATGTTGAAAAAATGTTTTTAAAATGATTTCTTTTCAAACAAATTTCCTAACTGACCAATTTTAATACCATTCAAAATGAGTTTTAAAATTATGTTAAAATAATTTTAAAGTGTTAAAAATTGTTTTAAAATCAATATTAAAGATCAATTTATATAATTTTTAATAACTTTAAAACTAGTTATAAATACTTAAAAAAAATGTTCAAATTATTAAAAACTTATTTTATATTTTGTTTTACACCACATTTTAAGTAATGTTATAATCATTTTGTAAATTGTTAAAAATTGTTTTAAAACTATTTATTTTCATAGAATTTTCCTATCTGACCAATTTTATAATCATTTAAAATAATGTGTAAACTTATGTTAAAACTATTTTAAAATATTAAAAATAATCCTCAAATAAATTTTATAAATCACTATATATATATATTTTAATGAGTTTTTACTTTATAAATAGTTTTAACAAATTTTTAATTAATTAAAAAATTATTTATACATTTGTTTAGGCCTATACCTTAGTAGTAAAATTATAGAAAAAAAATTTTAATTGTTAATAAAAGTTACAAAAATATTTCTTTTCAAAATATTTGCTGACTGACCAATTTTATAACCGTTAAAAATGATATTTGAACTCGTGTTAAAACAATCGTATAATGTTAAAAATATTTTTACAATTTTATCTACGACCATTGCAATAAACACCAATTACAATATTACACCACAAAAAGGTACATTACAAAACCTAAAACCATATGTAGTTTTATATTTTCCATCTCACTCGACACTTGATGGCCTTCAGAATGCAATCGTTGCATAAACTACTATTAATAGTTTGTATAGAAATTGTATAGAACACATTTTTAACACTTGCAACTGGCAGATAATAAAGTGATAGTGACAATGTATTAAAACAGGTTAATTAAGTAATAAAACTTGATTAAAAGCAAAAATCTATATTCACAAAGTAATAATATATATACAAAGGTTCAAGAGTTAGTTGTTGATCAGATTCTCAGTGTTGATGTTCTCTTCATGATTCTCGTCATGGACATCTTCCTGATGCTCCAAGCTGGAAACAGAGAATTGTTGGTTTTAACACAATTGTGAAATTACCAAAAACTGCACAGAACGTTATTGGTAAAATTAACTGTTTTGTTGGTATTAGTATAAAGTTGTCAAAAATGTAATTATTACCTTCTAATACATTGTTTATTCCTAGGATATTAGGATATTAAAATTTAATTTAATCTAGGTGAAATAGTTATGGCTTAAAGTTTTATTGCCTGCCTTTAAGTTTAGTTTAATTGTACAGAACATAAATCTGTAGAGGGTATAAAAATGTGTTATTACCAAGCTCAGCTCGGGTCTCCTAATACTCTATATTGGATAAAGAAACACAAGAAGATTTGCAGTGTGTTTATTGCATTAAACACATCTTTGAGTTTAAATATATATACTTACAAGATTTATTCATAGTAAAGTAGATGTATTGTAATGAACGCAGAGATAAAAAACTTTAACAAAACAATTCATTGAAATTTCTTACATTTACAATCGTTTCATCCGTAGTTATTTACAATGAGAACCTTAGTTGATATATACCGTACTTGCAGTGAACCCTTGGAATAATTTAACATTATGCCTTAATGGACCCGTAGTTTCAAAATTTGCAGGGAAACCAAAATTTGCCATAGGCAGAGAAACAGATCGATGTATTTACATCCGTTTTTTTAATATTACAAAATTAGTTTTTGTAATTAAACTAACTTTGTTTTTATAAAACAATACCGAATGTAAATATTCCAAAAAAACTCCAATCTTTAATAATTAACTTCTTTAGTTTGAATATAAGTATTTACGTTTAAACTTTAGTGAATTTCAACCCATAATATGTTGCTATTTATTTATGAGCTGCTCTTATAAAACTCGTTTGGCTTTGTCAACGAACTTTCAACATGTCAAATTAAAAAAATTCCAACTTTATTAATAATTACCTTAGGACTACTCGCTGTTTCATTTTGAGCTGAGTTTGAGCCAGCCAGCGACTTACACTGTTATCCACCTTTCTTTTGACTGAGGAGGGGAACCTTTTCAATACGACATCTGAAACATCAAGTTGATTGAAAATACTAAGTGTCCTATGGCAAACCTTTTACATTTTTTTCCAAATAAACCCAGACCACCCCCAAGCATTGATGGATAGTCAATACTACTTTTTAACAGGGAAGCAATTGTTGGCTGCCATCATGGATCCGCCATTTTGTATCCAAATTTTTCGATTTAAGGGTATTGTTATGACCCATCATATTGAAATTTATTTTAATGCTCAATGCCTCAATTTGTTCATTTATATCATTATAATACATGTTAATCAAAAAGTAATGCCAAAATGTTCAAAAGGTTGTTAACAGCGAACAGCGAAACGCTTTATGTTTAACTAGTAATTCTTTCACTGAGTTCTAACAGGTGATCATAAGTTTTGATATAGAGGGGGCATGACCTTACTATGCACAGACTTATGTTGCATTTTTTATTGATGATTATTTTTACTATGGTAGGCCTATTCATAATATCAAAATGTTTTTGAAACAGTTTTACAAAAAGTTCTTACATCAGGACAACATATAGATTTCAAAAGAATTTAAAAAAAACAGAGAAACCAATTTTGATGTTGAACATAATTAATTAACTATACACAGGGTTTTTTTAGATTAAAGATTATATCTATAAAAGAACTAAGAGTAAATAAGCGTCAATTACTTGCAAAATCCATACTAACATTTTAAAAATAATTCTAACTTCTTACCGAATGACATTGGACAGAAATTAACTGTGAAGAATGCCAACTTCTTATTCCCTGCTCGTTGTTGTCCCCGCCATGTAAACAGAGGAAAAATGTCTTCCCTGATCACGGCCCTCAGTACTGTCGTGACAAGTCTGGAGGGGTCGGTGGAGAGCCCCACTGACATAACAGCTGCAGCCTGAAAATTAAAAAATAAACCCTGTTAGGGGGTGAATAAGCTGAAAAACAACTTCAAATCTGGCTACCACTTTAACCCTTTGGATTTAGATAGTACATGGGTAGACAAGTCTAAAAATCCCGGGACAAATTTTTCTGGCCCTGTAGCGGCGTTGATGACGTAATCAATACGGCCGCCAAAGTTTTCTGACTCGCTTATACTTTTCTCTATATAACTCGAATATGTATTTTTACTGGCCTATATTATGAGTGATTATTACTCAGGAGAAAATGATCTTTCGAATGGTGTATTACATGTAATTGTTTAGATTCATAATACTAACAATATTAGTAATTTTATTGAAAGTTTTGTTTTTATTTTGAGTTTTTTTTTTAACATTTTGCTTAATAACATGGAATGCTTTGTGTGTAGCGGAAAAAGTGTAATAGATATTTTTATTTGGTGAACAATTTCCTTTAAAACGGTATGTTTGATTTCTATTTAATCCAAAACCGTTGCTAAAGATTTGCCAAAACAATGTAGTAATACGCAGCTACAATCAAAAAACACAAAAAACACAACACAAAAAAGTTACTTCACTGCATCTTTTATGGGCAATTTTTTAGATATTGACTTGGGACCAACACCTATCATTGTTGGGTGGTTAATCCTTTGTTTTGACAGGATAACAATTTTCGGCCGCCATCTTTGATCCACCATATTGGATATCAACTTAAATGCCAGCAATTAGACCTACATTAAATTACATTACCTTACAGGCACGTCCTTCTTACTAAACTCTTTAATTTGGTATTGACTATAAACATATAAAATATTTTTTTACTTAGGCTAGATGTATGATTCAGCTTTGCCAAACCTATAGGCCTATGTTTTGTTGGTAGGGTTTAATTTGTTTTTCTATCTATAAAATAAACGTTTGCGATACACAACATTCTTATTTAAGTCTAAAGAACATTACAGTAAAATCGTTAAAGACTTTAAAGTGAGAACGTTATAGATACTTTTACCTAAATATTTGAAATTACTTAATATAAGCTGAAGAAAATGTATACAGAGTTTTATAATAAGGCTAAATTATAATATTAAAATACAGTATATTATATGTTCCCACATGTGAACATTTCAAATTAATGAATTTGCTTAGAAAAATTGAGATTTTGTTGTCATTGGAGCAGTACAGTTTGACCCTCTGTCAACTGACTCTCACGGGACCGGACCCAGGTCAAATAACCTAAAAGGTCGGTTAAAACAGATAATCCTCTAAACGCCTAAAAATGAAAGCTCTATTGATCTAGGGTTCTATTATCATCATTATAAAGCCGTCCGTTGCTTATTCAGAAAATAAACTATAATTGTCAACCTAAATTCCAAAATCGAAACAGTAGAAAAGCCACAAATAACCCCCAAAACACGGTCAAAACAAAACCTTTTTACAATCTTAATAGTAGACGTGTTTAAAAATGTTCATATGTAAACACCTTTAATAAAATATTCATATACTTTTTACAAATATTTTGTAACGCGGTATTGATGGCAATGCATCTACTGTACGTTTTCATAAATTAATAATTGGTGTATTCAAAATATTTTAACCCGTAACCAAATTGTAGAGTTGAGCGTAACGTTCCCATCGCCGAGTATGGAAACGGAAATGTCATAATTAATAGAAAAGGGCGGTTAAACTTTGAGTTAAACCGAACTGTTCTAAAACAGGTTCGGTTAAAACGATCTTTGATATTTAATCAGCACGGGAGGATAATCCGATCGTCGTTTAAAACGTAATCGTTTAAGAGGGGGTCTACTGTATTGGTTTAGAAAATTTACATTCTCTCTCCCTCTAAACATGACGGTTGTTAGCCGGGTTTATGGGTTAAATTATATGACTAAGATTTAGTTACTTGTTACCAAATGCAGACTAAACTAATTTTTAAACAATCTTCTTAAAAAATTAGAGGTACAGGCATACCGGTAGCTTAATTAACTAACCCGAAATATTGAGGGAGCGGTGCACCCCCTGTAACCCCCGTGAACCTACCCATAACTGGTAAGTTAGGCCTATAGCTGTCTAATTGTTCTCTGTTATGTCGATCAATCTAACTCAATGCACTCTGGAACTCTGTTATGCTATTAATTTTTCCTGTTAAAAAACAAATCACTCCATACCGTACTACCACAGTAAAGCAGTATTTAATTTAGTTCCTCAACCACCCTATAAGAATAAGTAATTTTGGAAATATTTATCTAGAAGAATTGCAATATGTTATGAAATTTGTACTGGTATAAGTTTAGTCACAACCAAATAACTATGCCTGATTCTCAAGAGAAACATTGATCATTCAAATGAAAGATGTAAACTGAATTATTTCAGTCTTAAAATTATTCAAGCCTAGCCTATGACAAACTTAAAAAAGTGATGCATTTATAGTAAACAATAAAAAACAATATACTTTAGTAATAATAATACTGTACTAAACATTTAAAAATATATTAATGTTAGATAAAAAATTATGATGAAGATCATAGATATTTGGTTTCATTTTGCATCTGCATATTCAATCAAATTAATTATCGATACAGTTTCTCTGAGAAGACAATCCCTTTTAATAGCTTAAGTTTTAAAATGAAGAATCTATCAAACTCACCTGGTCAGATTGTTGTTGCTTCTCAATCTGGAACTAAACTAAGCCTCTTTAAATTGGTCAACAACAACTTCACAAAACTTAAATAGGGTAACAAATACTGGATAACTTCTTAATCTACCACTTAGATGGAACTCATTCGAACTGAGTACAACCGAAGCGACCGCAGTTCCAGCACGGCACGAATGAAATCTTGTGACAACGTAGCTCGAATGAACGTAGACAAATATGGCTACCTACCCTTAATATCCCACCCCCGCCCTACCGGCACACACGACTCGGCCTCTCTAGGACCGGTTTTCTGTGGAGCGAGCGAAAATCCCTTCTCGGTTCTTGTTAGTGACAAAGGGACACCGCCGCGCCCAACTGTTATTTAGCACACTGAACCCACCCCCTCAATCTAAACCATATAATACCTAACTGGTAGTTCGCAAGTAATTTTTAACGACATTTCCCTGACTAAACTCGGCGTCATACGATAGCCTTAAGTTTATCAGTAATTTTCTTACTGCTTAATTAGTAAATGTCCAGTAATTTTTATTTCATATATAAATTAATCGATTCCTATACTATAAAATAACTGTCTTGATAGTTGATTTGTTAAAGTATAAAAATGGGAAAATCACCTGAAATGTAATATGTAGTTGGCACTTTGGTTTATCATCGTTTAAATAATATATTTTGAAATATGTTTAAATTAAGAAAATAATTTGTAAAAAAAGATTTGAAATCAATTTTAAATACTTTTAAAAAGTTGTGAAGCAATTATGTTACTGATATAAGATAATTTTAAAACATATAAAGTTTTAACTAAATGTGTTTAAACTATTTATAAACAATTTAAATTTGTTCAATCATTAAAAATATGATGTAAAAAATGTTTCAATCATTAAAAATATGATGTAAAAAATGTTTAAAAATATGTTTGAAAAACTTTAAAAACAAAATTCAGCAATTATGTAACTAATTTTAAAATCTGTTTAAAACATATCCCATCAAACTTTTTCCATGAAAAAAGATTACAAATATTTTTTTAATAATTAAAAACAATCCCAAAAGTTATTTTCATACTATTTTAAATAATTAAGAATTCAAATATATTTTTTTCAACCGTTTTTAAATTTTAATTAAATTTGTTTAAAACTATTTATAAAATGATTAAAAGGTTATTACAAACAAATTTAAAATACATTTTAACACAATTTAACCACAGTGAATTAAACGATTTAAAATAATTTAAGAATAATTTAACCGACATTTAAAAGTGATTTAAATACACTTAAACCGCCGTTTGGATTTATTATGTTAAGATCTTTAAAAACAATTTTGTAATTAATTTATAAATAATTTTAACATTACAATATTTAAAAATTCCAAAATTATTTAAAACTAATTTTAAAACTTTTACAAAATTCTTTTGGTTGATTTTAAATCTGAATACATTTTAAAATCTTTGGAAATAACTTTTCATCGATTAAAAATAATTTCCATGCTACTTGGGGATGTGTAAACTGTTTCTAAACCATTTATAATTGGTACCATAGTAATTGTGAGATTCAGACCTTTAATTTGATACAAATTTGTATTTTTCTAGTCGACTATATTTTTGTAAATAACAGTTTAGGATTGACTTTGTTTTTATGCAGGCGCCGCACGGATAAACTCTCCCGCAGTAACTAAGTCATTGACCAAACTACGTCAGCTAATTTTTTTCAAAAAATATGATTTGAAAAATACAACTCTTTGCCAACAATTTCCTCCGTTTTTTATTTTGCCTGACCAAAAAATAAAAAAGTAGTAGCCGGCTACTTTTTTCATGTCATGTTTTAAAGTTGAATAAAACCTTGTGATTTTATATAATTTTCTTAAATAAAAAAAATTATTTTCGAAATATGGTAGATACTATTACTGTTCCAACTAAAGGACTCTTCACATGCAAAATTTCAACCTTAAGCCTCAACGCTAAATAATATAAATTACGAGTTATTTGAAACATGAGCACTGGCAGATTACGCGGTTTTAAGCGCCGTTTTATGTTTCTATACCCAGACAATATGGCGGCCTAGGCCTCACTTGCTGTAATGCACGTAAGATAGCTATGCTCCGTCTATTTCTACTATGTGGTCGCTGGTTTATACTTTGACATTCTTTTAATGTTATTGCATTCACACGAGAATGGGTGTTAGACCTACAAGGATGAAGTTGCCGATATTTTACTACCCTTGTTTATGTATTTTTAATGATAGGAGAGTGTTTTAGCGGCGTCTGAAAGAACTAACTTTAGGTACTTAGATTGATATAATGTAACTACACGTGCTATTAACGTAGTTACACTGTGTAATAGAAAACTGTGTAAAATTACTCTTTCATTATAGTTCATGCAAAAATCGGCAAAAACATTTTTCCAAAAAAAGGCTTTTTTATATATTTTGGTTTTACATTTAATTCCAAATATAAAATATAAGTCCGAACGGTTTTTTTATCTTGAAATAAAAAATAATTAATGTTTTTTTAATTAATTTTTTGGCTAATAATTGAAGATTTTTAATTTTTTCATGAACTCCCCCCTTTGTCACAGTGACAAAAAATAACATGGACAATTTTTGAACGAATAACAGTTATTGTAACATAACATAAAACTTATACTAATATACTCTGAGAAAAAAAGTAAAATACATTATTTATTTCATTTATTTCTACTGTGAAAAAGCACATATGTATCAGAAATACTAATCGATGGCTTTGAGGAAGCGCACCAGGTCCTTGGACAACTCCCACTTGCCGCTCCCTAGTGTCGAGTCCAGCAGTAGTATTACTGCGTCAACTGCAGGTCCAGGACCGGCACTCGCCACTCGCAGCTCCAGGCTGACACGCCACATTGTGGATGTTAGTTTTTTGTGAAAATACTTTTACTAATTTCATTGGATAACTTGTTTAATAATTTTTTTTGTATGAACAAACCTGTTTAGGTTCGTTAGAACGTTTTCTTAACAGAAAACAGGTGTGGCGTTTTGTAGACGAATTGAGTTGATCATTGATGACACGCCGAAGCTGCAGTCACCATATGATTACACACTGTTGAAACATGTTATTCTCAGGGCAGAGACAGGACTCAAATAACAAAAACTCTATCTCAGAGGTTTGTCATTGAGATTTTTCTGTTTGTTAGAGTAAGCGTCAGTTTACAAGCTTTGTGTTTAATGTTGAAGCGTTCAGAAGGACATTCTCACTCCACTTTTACTGAGTAGCCACAAGACTCTTAATTTAGTTTATGTAAATGTGTCCCTTACACCGCTACTACAATTTAGATTATAAATATTAGTTTTTAATGCAATTTTCTTATATTGGCCATATATGGTCGATGAGTAAGTGTTAGATTATAGGCTAATTCGACATATAGGTATATACAGCTAATGACCTCGTCTCTAGTCGACTACTATTTTTATCCCAAGGATGGATGCAGCACATGTAATATATACCAACGGTTTTCACAGCAGATTGACAAAAACTATTTTATTAGAGTTTTCATTCTGTGTTTATGTGATTTAGTTTGAATTTAGTGAGCTGTAAATAATCTATTATGACATTTTTAGAGTCAAATTTAGCTATGTAAATCTTATTACTCTTTTATGACATTATATTTGGAAAATTATATAGGTACTTTGTTCGTAAACATTCACCGAAAATTTATTTTAAAGGGCCGTATAATACAGACGTTTCGTTTAAGTAAAGTCCATAACACTCTTTAATAATACGTAAGGAAAGTACAGTAAAGGACTTTAAGTACAGAAAGGGAAAATTCATAGTTTAAAAACGCTTTAAATAATGAAGCTTAAAAAGCTGCCCAGAGGTGCACAGTCCCCGGTTGGTTCTATAACATTCTTTCATTGATATAAACGACCGGTGCAACCAACCTTTCCCTGAACCGAGCTAAGGAAACGTTCAATACATCACTAAGTTTTTTTTCAGTTTTTAGGAGCTTTCTCAGATTCTATAATGTGTATTTGCAAAAAAAACATTTATGGATTTAGCCTCTCTATCGTTATTGAACATTGTTAATATCTAAGGTTTACCTAAGTAGAAACCCAAGTCTCAAATCAATAAAATTTGGATCGTAAGGTATTTCCTTAAAAGGACAAAAAACATTTCCTTAAATTCAATTCGCAACACCACATATGCTTTCAAAACATTGTTTAAGTGCTGCTTAACACTTCTGCTTGAAAATTTATTAGCACGGACGTTACTTTTTTAAACGATACCTAAGATTATTGACTGCTCATGGGGAATATATTTACTAATTATTTAATTCACGATCTGATTTAATATGAATCAGGCATTATGATTCATGCGAAAAGACGATTGATTCGTCAAGTAAGATATGGCTTAGATACCTTTTAAGACATTAACACAGTATCTCAGACGTCATCACAATCGTTTCATTTTTACTTGTAAAAGTAAATACCTTTCTCAAAACTATAAATAAGATTAAATTTTGAACCATCCATTTAAGAAGAGAGCACTCATTCTTTTAATTATATCATACTTTAATTCTCTTCCATAAATTGAATGAAGTGTAGAATCGTGATCAATAATGGCATATACGTTTATTTATTTGAGTAATAATCAAAATGCCAGTATAAAAACGCTAAAATAAATTTCTGGGAGGTGATCGCTTTGTGACCCTTAGAGATAAAGGGAACCAAATCGTTATAATCTATAGATCGTTACCAGAAGATGTTTGTTTCTACAGCTGAGATGCGGTTACCCCATCTGAGCACAGTGGTGAGAATTTTGATGAGGGATAGTTATATGGCCTTAGAAGTGTACACCCCAACTGAGCGTCGTAGTCACTTTCGTGGTATATCCTACCCAGCATGCGGTGGCCTCAACTGATCTGTAGCCCAGAGGGGCTCGTCTGGTGTAGTTTATTTGTGACTTACTTGATTGAATGAGAAAATATTTTATGGTAGAAAGGAAGGATAATGTAGGTTATGCTAGGTCAGGTAAGGTTAAATATTTTCATAAATATTATTGGAGAAGCTTGTAGAATAATAGAAAATTATTTGTGATTGTTCAATCTTCCAATAAAGCAACCGCTCAACTGTTCAAGCCAGCGAGTACAGAAGAATCTGTTCCCGCTGGTTCAAGCCGTCTTTGACCACTACGGTCAATTGGAGGTATGTGGCGACCAAAGTGACCAATAACCTCAATCGGGGTGTTGGTTTTAACCACCAAGCTCAGTTGGGGGTATGTAGCGACCACAAGTGACCAATAACCTCAGTTGAGGTGTTAGTTTTGAGAGTTTTTTGATCACCACGCTCAGTTGGGGTTTGCCAGCTAGGAAAGTTATCAACTCCCATATCTGATGTTGTGAAACACAAATCGTCGAAGAAGGTGACAAAACTGCATGAAACGTTTACGGGATTATCGCCCTATAACTTTCCGAGAGAGTGTGAGCTTATCGGATCTTTACCGAAAGATGTTCATGTCTACAGCCGAGACACTCTATCAGCTGCGCTGTCTGGTGCTATAACACATAAACCGTTAAAGGTGGCGAAAAACACTGTAGGTAAAGTTTACGGAGATGATCGCTCTGTAATGCTCCAAGATAGTGTGGGATTATTGATTTTTATCAGAAGATGTTCATGTCTTCAGCCGAGATATGAACTATCAACTCCCTTATCCATTGTTGTTTTGCTAAAACCGTCCAAAAATAAAACTGAAAGCCATAATTATGATGGAACTATAACTCCAATATCACATTAATTTACGATTGTGTTAGTAGATAAGGAATTTAAAAATCAACTAGGGCAGTTCCTTCCCTCTTATTATTGGTTTTTCTCGATATCCTTTGTATAGATAACAGAATCTTATTAGTCTTTTCCTGTAACATTCATTCAAGAAGTTGAGAATGTTTCCATTTATGTATATCGTGATTTTGTTGGGAAAGATTTGTGTACAGTGAAAGTTTTTGAATTGTCTACTAAAGAACACTGATTCTTATTTACCAAATTGTTTGTCTTATAGATGTTTCAAAATGTTTATAAAAATAATTCCATTACTTTAAATGAGCAATGAATATATATTTATAAATCCTATCTCGAAAATGGCTCTAACGATTTTGACAAAATTTTGCATGTAGGTGTAGTTTTTATTTTTAAGTTCACCTACGTGGTTGAATTTGGTGTAGAAACGCAAATTTTTTAGAAAAATTAAATTTAAAATTGATAATTTTTAAGAATTCCGTCTGAAAACTTAAACCTTTTTTTATTTATTATAAGTTTGATAGTAGTTGTGCAGTTCAAGTATTATTTTTGAGTCAGTTAAACATGCAATACGTGTGGTCGAATCACTGTAGTCACAAGGATGAAACATTCAGCGATTACAGGGTTCATATGAGTTGCCAATAACAACAAAAAAGTAAACAAAAGAATCATCCAGCTGTTCATGACAAGCCACTTAAAACTTTTATAGCACGTTGCCAGTACAGTAGAATAGAACAGAGATAATATAATTGAGTACAGATTGCTCATGCAGTATAATCCCCATCTAAATTATCTAAGTCTATGAGAGCATCAATTAGAAAACAAAGACAGAATAAATTCAATGAACAAAACTTAAACCTCAGTAAATCAAATTACAAAGCTAATTGTCATTGTGGGGAGCAATATGAACATGTATATTTGAAAATGTCACCGCTTTCCCCCGAGCGAAGCTCGGTCCCCAAATATTTGACATTATTTGTGCAGTTACACTTGTTACCACATAGCTCAATCTCTTATCGCATAAAGCGGGTAGCTTGTTATTTCTAATAATGCGGAAGATTCCCACTAAAATGTGGAATGGTTTTTCACTGGAAAGCATAAAAGGTTTGATCATTAGCAAGTCTGATCTTGTTAAAAGGGATGTTTTTTTCTTTGTCAAAGTAGGTAAGACGTTTATTAAAGGGCGCCTACGGGCTGGAGTAATGAATACTTCCAGCTGGTTTGAATGTGTAAGATCTGAATTCTCTATTTTAAGATTACCACATAAAAACTGTTTTTTATAATAGTATTCATGTTGTACTTGACAAAAGAAATTCTACTTCTTATAAAGTTTTGATTACAATTAGAATGGTCAAGTATATGTAACTGGGAAATAACTTTTATTATTGTCAAAAAGCGTGCAAATTATTTAATTTTTTAATACTTTTTCGGACTTGTTGCTTGATGTCATTATCGTTGTTTAAGAGAGGATATACAACTATTTTTAGTTCATATAAAAACAAATTTATATTATGTTTTTTAGGACATGTGGTATTAAATAGTAAAATTTGATCAACTTTTTAGTGTACTGTATGATTTTTGTGGTATTTATTAATATCAAGGAAATAACCCAATTTATTTTATTCGTTAAAGTTATAAACATTCGGCACTAATATTTTATGAGTTAATATCAAAACTTGTATCTATTTTATTTTAATTACACTAGGTATTTATTAATGTGATCTTTCTTGAACTGAGTAATTATCATGGTATTTATCAAGGAAACAGCCCCGTACTTCTTAAATTTTCTTCGATACAAATAATTTAGAAAAGAATGAAACAATGGAAGGCAAGGTAAAACATAATAAGAACACATAGTACAAACCAATGTGAATGTATTAAAATGTGTTTGTAACACTTATTAAAACGAATATTAATAATTTTAAAATTCCACTGAATCCATTTCTACTAAAGCTGCAGCGGTATGGATGCGGTTGGCCCGGACGGCGTCATGCCCCGGCTCAGGGTGAAGTATGGGGACAGGTCACGCTAAATATTTTGTGACAAACGACGGAAGTCACTTTGCATCAGGCAAGTTAACCGAGGCATTTATTGAGCGGCGGCAACAACAAAGTTTTCCTCCCTAAGTAGACTTCTTAGCCTCGAGTACTTCTAAATATCTTTTTATAAATTCGAAGAGTAAATATTTTGAAAAATCAGCTTACAAAATTAAAATAAACTCACAAAAATTTGTTTGGCTCCCATTCACTGAAAATTTAGTGCTTCTGACAGGTTTTAATTTAGAATATTCATCACAATTCCAATCTTAAACTGTCTAGCCCAAAAAATTATTTAAATTCAAATTTTTTATTGAATTGAGTTTTTTACCCCAGGGGGACCCAAAACGAAAAGTTATCACGGTCATATGACTCAGAGCCACCGTACGAGCGATGCAAATAGCTCACTTTTCCATTAAAAATTCGCTAACAAGATATGAAGTAAATTAATTATTTTCCTGAACGGTATTTTTCGTTTCAGAGGTGGGCAATGAAAAATGTTAAAACTAAGGATGTTTTGCACTTGAAAAAAAACTGATTCAACGTTGGTCTTAAATTTATTCAGACAAAATACAAAAATTATATAAAGACAAATTTCCCGATTTTTGGACTTTTTTGCTTATTGTAAACCTTTCCTTGACAGGACGTATCTTGCCTTAGGTAATTAATTCTAAGGTAGAGAATGAAATGGCTATTTCATCACAGATAGAGTTGGTGGATGAGGAAGGAGGGGGGCTCGAGATAAGTCAGTTGTCTATTGTTTCATGGCCGGGTGGGTGAGCAGCCGGGCATGTGTAGATCTTTCTTGAGCAGATATCAAAAATATACTACATTAAAAAGTCATATTTAGTGAAAATGTTACAATAAAATATATAAATTCATTTAGTATGAATATAAATGTACACTTTGTATCATTGTACTCTTTCTATGCTGAAATGAACTTGAGAGACTTACATAATTATTATTTTGTATGATCTGCCTGTGAAGATATTTATTGAATGTATTGATAAAGGCTTAAAAGACACGGAAATTTAAGAGGGTTTAAAATATGTTAAAAAATCCTTTAATTTTTCAGCCACTAGAATGACCAGGTTGGCAAACTTTCCTTGATATCATTTATACCAGAATAGTTGACTCCTGATGATTTAAAAATATATTTGCAAGGTTTGAATAGAAATGAAAACTTTAATTAACTACGGCATAAATCACACATTTAACATGTAGTTTTAAAAGTAAAAAAAAAACAATAAGAGCAAAAGAAAATTAAAAGCCATTTTAAAACTCATTTACTTCACTACTAAAATACATGACCTTTGTACTGCTAAAATATAACTGCCCTTATACAGATTTTTCAGTTGATAACAACTTTTATTTTACCGGATTATTTATTATTGTGATTGGGAACTAATGAAATTGTGCCAATATTTCTTTGTGCTAAACTGTGTTGATTAGAATTTATTAGAGGAACACTTATGTATGGAACTTGAAAAAGAAAAAATAACGAGACCTTCAAAGATTGCAGACATTCTCTAATGAATCAATCCACAATTCCAATTAGCCGCTGATCGGGGTCAAGTGAATGAACTCCCGAGATATCAATTATTTCGTTCCAGTGTATGATGTGTATTTAAAATATAACATCTTCCAAAGAATAAGTATAACGTGACTCGCCACATGTTTGGTTACACTGAGTCCATGTGTTCCAAGAGGATAAGTATGCATGTATATTTACGGTTAGGTGTATACGACAAATACGAACACCTCGTCTTTTCCCTCGAAATACTTTTGCTTCGAACCTCATGAACTGCAAATAACCGTTTTCGCAACAGATGAAGAATAACGTTTATATTCTAAAATACCTTTAGAAAAAGCGCAAATCTGGATTTTTAAAATTGAGTTTAGGAAGGCTGCGATTTTAAGGTAAAAATCTCATAAGCGGTTCACTGTTAAAAATATAAATGTGTTAAGCTACATCACCGAAGGAGTTTACATGTAGTATACTTAAGGTTATCTGATTAACAAGGTATTTAAAGATTTAAAGCCAGGGATATACTCGGGTTTGGAACAGACTCAGTGTGGGAAGCCAGGGGTCCCGTGACGTCGATATTGTAACCCTACCGCCGATCCATCAGAAGATGTCACCAGCGAAAAATAAGCTTAAGCGATCTTTTAAAACGTTATCTTCAAAAATGACGACTAAATCTTCTATATAAATAAAAATCAATTCAATGAGTGGTAAACACAGAGTACGTTGTTCCAATGTTAATCTTACCTAAATAAATAAAAACAATCCTGTTTCTTTGTACATCTACAACTTTTTTATTTGTGCTCATAACTGGAATTTTTTTTGTTCTTCGTATTTTTTAGGACACGGTATGTGTGGAATAAAATTTTTAATTCGACCTTAGGGCTCTGTCCTACAGGCCTATAAAGTTACTTGACCATGTATGCATTCTGGTGGAGTAACTTGAGAACTATTTCAAATCATAACCATATGTTGACATGTAAACAAATGTGAATCTAACGAAATATGACATGTAAACAAGTCAGCACAAACTAATACGAAATGTCGTTAGATCATCGTTAACCATTATTATTATAATACTAGATGACCCGACAAACGTTGTCCTGTCTTCTTTATGAATAATTTGTTTTAGTTTGAATAAATATCAAAATAGTCACACCAACAACATAGCTTTTATTCTAAAGCTTTTTTAATATGCAGCATAGTTTATTTACACTTCGATTATTTACTTTTGTAGTTCAAGGATTTTGTGAAACTAAAAAGTCTAATCTAAAGTTAATTTATGTATCTGAAGAATTCTGATTACATGGCACGTGAATCTATCTACCTTTTTATCTAATTAACCTTTTAGGATGTACAGATATAAATCCTCATAGTTTTGTTTGGTTTTAGAAAAATTCGTATTGCAAGCCTTATATGAGTGTGTGAAAAACTGCAGTTTTTTATTTGACCAGAGAGGTTGAGAAGTGTTTGAGTTCATAGTTCACCAAAATCATGACTATCATGATTAGACAAATCATGACTAAGTTTAATTAATATAACATTGATTTAGTATTATTCTGATTCTTGAAAATGCCACGTTACCCTCGACGCAAAAACCTGGGCCGTAGAGAACGCAGTGCTATGAGTGTATGACACTTTCAGGCAAGTCAAAATGACAAGCAAAACGAGTCTCGAAATGAAGACGAATGTGCTTTATTTAATTTAAACCATCAACGAGGAGATCTTGCATTCAATCCCCATTGAGCTGCGTTCAATTATAACGCGACGATTGATTACAGTTTATTGCCAATTGTTGCTATTGGCTCAATGAACATTGTGTGTCAACAGTTGCAATGATTAAAGGTTTAAAAATGAAGCCCCTGTAATGTGCTGCACCAGTGGCCAACTACAATTGACACGATTGGCATATCAGGTTGAACCAAGCAAACCTCCGTTCCGTGGAATACGTACATCTTGGGGATTCTACCAATACTGATTGAAATGAATTTAAATACGGCAGAGTGACTATTCTCCGAGCAACATACGTGGAAAGTCCGCGACATATGAGCATGAGTGCGCTCATGATGCTAAGTTGGATGTACGTCATTATGGTACACCAGATTTGTTTATTACATTCACGTGCAATTAAAATTGGTCAGAAATTTCACAAGAATTATTTCTATGCCAATCTCCCATTGCTCGCCATATTACCACAAGAGGTTTTAAAAGAAAATGAAGTTACTCATGGATTTCATTGCTAACCATTGCATGTTCGGTGAGACGCATTGTGGGATGTATTCAGTAGAATGGCAAAAACGCGGGCTGCAACACGCACACATCCTTATTTGGTTGGTTGAGCGGATAAAACCGAATGAAATTGTTTATGTGATATCAGGTATATAATGAAGAATATCCATTCAGCTAAAAGTCGGTTCAGTAATTATTGTGTTGCGAAGCATTAACTCACTACGGTTTTGAAATGGCACTCAGCTGACGGTGAAAAAATTAATTAACAGCACAATTGAGGCAACGATTTCGCAAAAAAACTACAAAGCTGAAGACGTTTTTACTCCAGGTATCCAAATAATTCAAAACGATACGCCCTTTGATTTTAAGCGGCAACAATTTCCATCAGCTTGCATTTGCAATGTCCGAATGAAATGGACAGTCGTTGAATGTTTGTGGAAACAACCTTGAAAATCCATGATTTTCACATGGCCAATTGTATGTCGACTGTTCCCGTGTCGGAACACTGAAAAAAATGATTTTTGCGCCAGAAAACAAAACTAACTATGCTGCATATTAAAAAAGCTTTAGAATAAAAGCTATGTTGTTGGTGTGACTATTTTGATATTTATTCAAACTAAAACAAATTATTCATAAAGAAGACAGGACAACGTTTGTCGGGTCATCTAGTATTATAATAATAATGGTTAACGATGATCTAACGACATTTCGTATTAGTTTGTGCTGACTTGTTAAAACGTTAAGAAAAATATTTGCAATAACCAAGAACCAACAATGAAATTATAAATCTAAAAATATTACCCTCAAACTTCTATATTATGTGTTGTTTTTCAAACGGGTTTGGTCTTAGACAATCATAGGTTTACTTTTAATTGTGACTAGATTCGTATATCTGTAAATGCGATTGAGAACGTATAATCCAGTCATATCTACTGCACCATATATCTCCATAACTGAATAAGTTCTCTATGAGGAAATTCAAAGAGAAATATTCATTTTCTGCTAAAACTTGTCCTAAGAGCACAAATATAAAGATTAGGGCTGAACTGGCGATGGATTTGATTTTAATTAGAACATGCGGTCAGAAAGGATTAGTCATATTCAAAGGAGCACAAATGAAGAACTATAGTTTGGCAACCCAATGCACTTTTTTGTGTCTGACTTTTCAGGGCGGCGTCAAGTTTGTAAGGTTATTTCATTGCCCATCTTGGATTGGTATCAAAGATGACTTCGTCAATATAAAATCTTTAGATCCAAAGAACAGATAAAGCTAATAATAACTTTGATACCAGAGCAATTTGGGTGACATAAAAGCCCAACAAACTTGTCGCCACTAGAAAAAACGGGCACGAAAAATGCATTAGGATGCCAATCCTTCTAGTTCTCCATCTGTGTAAGGAGTTTGATCCGTAGTAAATTATTCGTAAACTAACGCTTCTGCTCAATTATAGTTTCCTGTAATCACCGTTTCAATCAGTATATCTACGTTCTTTTATAAAATTTAACATTGAAAATTTGGAAGCCCACGGGACGGAACACGGAGGGATTTACAGAAGAACTCTCCAAAGCTTAATGGCGATAAGATTGACGGTTTCGTAACGTATAAGAGACAGACAGAAGACATACATTGGATTATACAGTGTATGTTTTCTTAACAGTTGCTGGGCAGCGCGTGTCAACTATTATAGCAGTAGTTGGAGCATAATACTAGTTTGTTTACTAGCCAGCAAACCCATGCATGCGGAATTCTGCACAGCTAATCGGATTTTCATTTGTTTACATTTTCATTCCTGGCAAAACAAACTATTTCTGTTATTTATATTTCATAATATTTCAGAGAACCTGGAGTATACAGGGTTGGGCAAAAGTCTGGAATATATCAAATAACTTTTATATTATTTTGCAGAAAGTGATGAAACTTTACCGTTGTGTATCTAGTACAAATAAGAATACTTTGGAGTATTTTCTCAGTTTTTCGCACGATGAGGGAACGGCCCACGCTGGAAGTCTTGACATTCTTAAATGTAAGCATACCTCGAGTTATACCTCATTTTAAAGGTCTTAATTAGTAGATTACAACAGCACAAACCGCGTCTCAAAAGGTTGATCCAATCAGCAGTTACTGCTTCTCAAAGATTTTGATGTTGTCCATTAAACTCAAAGCTAAACTCTGATTGGATCAACCTTTTGAGGCGCGGTTTGCGCTGTTATGATCTACTAATTAAGACCTTTAAAATGAGGTACAACTCGAGGTATGCTTACCCTTAAGAATTTTTGGACTTCCATCACGGGTCGTCCCCTGGTCATGAGTAATTTTTTGTAATACGTCAAATTATCCTTATGAATGAGATATACTTGTATCTAAAACTAAACTACATCGTTCCGAGTGTTTTATTAGTAATTCGATTTTTCCCTGATTTTAGCCTTGAGTTTAATGGCCAACACTGAAATCCTTGAGGAGCTGTAAGTTCTGATTGGATCAATCTTTTGAGGTGCGGTTTGCACTGTTGTGATCTACTAATTAAGACCTTTAAAATGAGGTATAACTCGAGGAATGCTTACATTTAAGAATTTCAAGACTTTCAGCGTGGGCCGTCCCCTCATCGTGCAAAAAAAACTGAGAAAATGCGCCAAAATATTCCTAATTGTACTAGATACACAACTGTTAAGTTTCATTACTTTCTGAAAAATAATATAAAAGCTATTTTAAATATTCCAGACTTTTGTCCAACCCTGTATTTTTAGACCCTGGGTCTATTTTTTGTTACTAATTGGCACGATAAGCTTATGAATGAGGGACAAATAATAGAGTTTGATAAAGAAATAAGGAAGACCTAGCAGACCAAACAGGCTAGAGAGGTATACAGGCTAAAGAAATAATATACAATATCTAATAATAAAAATCAAGCGTGGATTTCTAAATCAAGAGAATTATTTTGATGAATTTATTAATTTTTTTTACCTATAACCCTCTCTCTTCATCTCAATATAATATAGCACTTTTCAATCGCTTTGATCGATTTAAGATTTCAAAGGTTATTTTCACATGCATTTGTCATGTTACGGGTTCTAGAAATTCTAGAACCCATACAGTGTTTAAAAAGTACATAAAAGTAAAGGATTATTTTTAAGATAGACAATTTTACCCTTCCTAAATTCATTTGTCAAATCATAACAATCAAAATAAAATCTATTTCCAAGAACATATTTACATAAAATACACTTTAAATTATAGGAAAAAATTATATTGAGAAAAAAAATTCAAATATTATTTGAATATTATATTGAGTTATTTTATATGTAAAACAGAAAGAAAATCCTATCAAGGGCTTAAAATATTAAAATACTATTAAAGTTATGTTGTCATCAACGAAAACAAGTAATGTTTTGAAATAACGTAACACTATTAAGTACCTTGAATAAAGCACGACACTGTCCGTCTGCGGTTTGATAAAGGCCCGAGTATCACACGCCGCCTTTACGACATGTTGCACAAACAAGTTCCAACTGCCGTTAACACGCTCCGTTATCGCCCGTGTATACATTAAATTCTTTCTATTGTTCCGTTTTTCTGCAGCAGAAAATACAGGTGTCAAAACATTAATTTTATTGGAATGTGACATGCAAAACGTTTAAGGGCAAATGCTTGATAGAACAAGAAATAACTCTTTAAAGTCAATAAGTTGTTAAATGTTTCAATATCAATTAGATTAAATCATTGTGTCAATCATAGATTATACGGAATATTTTAGTTTTTTAACATTACACGGTTTATTATTTTCTTGGTTTATATCCCACATTGTGGTATGAGTAATGTGTGCTTGCTTCCTTTCTTTCTTGTTTGCATAATCTTCTCAAAAAAGGCCCCGAAGGTTTTCATCAAATTCTCCAAATTGGTCTTTTTTGGCGCAAAAACTTGTCCAATGCAGATTTCTTAGCCAGGCAAAATCTAATTAAGTAAAATTTGATCTAAATTTTTACAATTTTACACAGGGTCATATGGATTTACCACATTGGTAACGAAATCACAGTAAAAGATAATTATTAAGAATCTAAAGCTGTCCATCTGTAAGTCTTAATAGGAGAAAAAGGGCAATAATCAGACAATAAGTATATTGTAAAATTGGCAAAAGTAATGCAATTTTCACTCGCACTCAAAAAGAAGTTTCTAGAAAAGTTGTATTTATAACGTAACAAGACACTTTATTTTTATTTATTAAGTTATACATCCATTTTTCCTTCGAAATAATTATGTTTATCGTACATAAATATTTAAAATCCATGTTGATCACACAAAAAACTGGATTTTTCAAAAATAACCATTCTTAGTAAAACGGTAAACGGTTTAAACAATCACTAAATTAATAATAAAATATACTAGGAAGTAACTGTGTTGAAAATGCCGGAGTTCTGTCGGTTAAGAATATTCGTGTCCCACGAACAGTTTGTGTTGCTAGGCCTTCAAGAAAATTTTAACTAACCGTTAATATTCACACTCGAGTGGTGCGTTGTAATTGCTCAATTGCCATGTTGACTTAAAGATTAATTCTTAAAAACTTTACATTAATGCGAATACACCCACCTTTTATTTCGCAGTCATCAAAGTTTTTTTATGTCAGTGTTCAGAAAACATTAGATTTGAATTATTAATTCTCAGATGTGTTTTAAGAGTAAAATTAATTACTGTCAACATAATGTGTGTAGATATGTAATGGAATTTTTATGAAATTTGAAGTTCTGTTTTATATACAACTTACAAAATATTCATACAAAACGAGAAAAAATGTAACTTACGCCAAACATTACATTTTATGTCTTCATGATGCTACGATTAAATGATATAGATTGATTACATTGTGTTTACAACGTTGTGTACGTTAGTACTTTAGTATAATGACAAGAGAAGCATATATTTTATCTCAAATTATGACACTTCAACATACATATTCATATAAATAAATAAAAATAAACATATTCATAAATGCAAACGTAAAATCGAAGTATACTACATCAACTGGCCATGTACAAACATAATTTTACGGATAGTTAGTAACTTAATTTAAAGTTGGGTAACATGAAATCGCTTACTAAAAAATTTACAAGACAACATAAGTTTATTCATTAAATTGTAGAACACTACAATAAAAATTGCTTCCCTGAAATCAAGGAACCACTTAAATCCTGTTTTTGGGTACCAGTTCAGTGAAAGACACTGGCGAGTGGAAAAATAATAATATAAATTTATTGGTCGTTTTATGATAGAAAAACTTTCATAATGGAGAATATTGGGTGGAAGGTGAGCAATCATAATGAGGAAAATAAATTACAAACGAAAGATTGTACTCTTTAACAATAGATTTTTAATCTTTCTTATTTCTTATCAATGGTAATAGAAAACATGTCTTTAATCTTTCCCATCATTAGATATTTTTTAACAATCGAATATGCAATCTTAGTTTGAATGAATTATTAATTGGATTTCATGTCATGTGTAAGAACAGGTTTCAGTGGCACTTACTTTAATGGACTTGTCTTGAGCGTATCTAGCTGGCGTGTCACGTGATTAGAAACAATAATGACTTAAACAATTACTTCGCAGCGATTTATTTCTAGGAAAAAATAATGCAATGCAATAGCAATGAAATGCTTTGGGGCAAAATACAACAAGTTTGTCTCATGAATACATTTATATTTTAACCTTTTCTTATATTTTTTATATAAAAATAAGCATGCCAGTAGATAAATTAAAAATGTTGTTATGCTTTCTATTACTTGCTTCCCTGTAGATATTAGCAACTAAGAAACAATGCAACTACGGAAGTTGTTGCTGATTATTACTAAGTTTGCCACTATCTAAAAGAAAGCGAAAGTATGAAACTGATTCAAGATTTTTGACCAAACATGTATTATCAATAGTTTTAATGCATTATGTTGAATTATAAAAACGATGTAATTGTTTCTAAACAAGACAATTTAGACAGTTAATGTGTAATGAAGAGGTTGGCAAGTTGGAGTTTACTTCGACATGGAAATGTTGTGAATCATTAGAACAGGTCATCATGAATTATTAGGGACAACGACGAAAGTCACTTTACCCTCGCAATCATTCATGAGGATCGAGCGTCGAGGAATGGAACGACATCCTTGCAGGAATAATCCCCCTTGTAGAATATTTCGCCAAGCCGCAACCAGCTCTTTTTTTTATTTGGAATCTATTCAATTTGTTTACAGTTGAAATTAAAAATAAATTTAAATATTATAGTAAAAGATAAACAAGTTTGTAATTTATTATTATTTCTACCTTTGCATCATTTGTTATGTAATTTGTTTGCATTAATACATTTAGTACATACACGAGAACTTAAAATTTCTTTTTCTTTTTCATTTGTTTGTTTCATATTTTAAAAACGGATTTGAATAAAAAATACATTTAAATGAACGTTTGTTTTTTTGTTTACCTAAAAAGTTGAATTAGTTGTTAAGAACGTTTGACGACTAGGTCTTTTGGGCTTGTTCATTACGGAATACACACAATAAAAAATTAAACAAATAATAGTGACATAATTATATTATATAATTGATATCATGTTTTACGCATTTTTATGTGTAATATGTACGAAACATAATTCATATGTTAAAAATTTTATTTTCTGCAAATAAATAGAGTAAAAAGGACAATGAGCAACATTAAATGAAAATTGTAAAGAGAATTTATGATCACCTAGCAAAGCTCGGCCTAACCATTTAATAGTATACTGTGTGTCCCAAAAGTCCCGGACCGGTTTAATATCTCGTATACCGAATTTAATTTCGTATACCTTTTAGTACTAAAAAAACTACTTTTTTATGTATGTGTCATTTCTGCACCCGACCCCAAAATTGGATTTTGGGGGGGTAGCCCCAAAATTTTAAATGTAAACTCCCATCCTGCGACTGCTTATTTTAAAGGGCTTGTTAAGAGAAACACAATGCCGCAAACCGGAGGTCGATATCATGCTCCAGTCCAAAATGGCGGCCATTCAAAAATTTAAAAATGCCATGCGTCAACTAAAATTGAGTATTTTCTGTGTTCAGCATTTCACATTTAAATCGAATAAGAACTACCAGAACACATATTAACTACTTAAAAGATACAAAAATAATAATTTCTTGTTGTCATCATCAAGGCTCAACCCTCCAAAATGGTTTGGGAGGGGGGGGGATTTGTCCAACCAACTCCAATATCAACTCACATCGTATGACCACTCGTTTTAATATGCTGAATGAGTAAAAAAATAAGCCAAAGCTTGTTCAAATAAAATTTAAAAAAAATAGTTATTTTTGTGGCGAATATTTGGTACTTCATGTATGAGGGTTTTCCTAAAAGATAACGCATAGACGACCCTCCGCAAGTATCGACCTTTGCCGCTGAGCCAAAGGTCGCATAAAGGCGGATATTTATTAGTAACTTTTTTTACTAAATTTAGTATTTTCTGTGTTCGGCAATTCACATTTAAATCAAATAGGAATCACCAGAACGCATTTTAACTACATAGCACGTTAGCTGCCACGCCAATTTTTGGCCTGATTGCTGTATTGCCAAACACATTAGTATTTTTTGTTTTGAGTTACTATGTGTTTTTTATACTTGTTTAGCTTAGTTGTAAGGGTTTCATAAAAACATTAGATTTTATCCATAAAAAACGTGGACCGATCGGGTCGGCACTAATAATTTGAAGCAAAATATTGCTTGAAAAAATCAGTGCCGACCCGATCGGTCCACGCCTAATTTTTCATTCATCTTACTATTTAACTTCGCGCAGTTGGCAATACTACCCTTTGCCGCCTACACGATTGGCAACCATGCTTTTTTCTATCTCTTTCCCGCGTATTTTACATAGTCTGCAGTGTGCAACCGTCCGTGTTTCATTGTGAATCAACAATTGTGACTTACTTTACTTGTGGTTACAAATTTACAGTTTAAAAAATGAGCGATCTGGACGAAAGCGAGATAGATCGATTTCTAGGAATTCCTTTGTCGAGTGAATTGGACCGGGAGACTTTAGGTGCTTTTTATTTTCTTTTTCCTATTCTTGTTCAAATATGAATTTGGAAGCCATTAATTGCCACAAATAAAAAGACTTGGTTGCTTATGTTAGTTAAAAATACTGTGGTAAGGCAATAAATTACATTTTTCCAACAGTTTATTGTTTTTATTTCAATCCTAGCAACAAAACTCCTCCAAAAAATTTTAGAATAAAATGAAACTTGCAAAACGTGTACTTTGTAAATGTTTTACGAAAAAGTTACATTATTTATCAGAAAGTAATGTGAAAACCATTGTAAAAAAACGTGCCGACCCGATCGGGTCAATATATTTTGGCCAACTTCAAGGATTTTCTGAGCAACGTGTAGAAGCATCAGAATCTAAACTCCAACGCTATCTAGTAGCGACGTCCCTACTCTATTGTTGTACGCTTGATCACCGCTAGGTGACAGTGGGAGGCATCTAGCGTCAAAATGGCGAAACCTTACATTCTCGAGGTGTCGGTCCGATCGGGTCGGCATGGCAGTTAACGTGATAGAAGATACAAAAATAATAATTTCTTGTCATCATCAAAGCGCAACTTTCCAAAATGGTTTTGGGAGGTGTGGAAACCCTACAAAATTTATAAGTATTAGGTAACTTTTTTGAAATTTCATTAAAACACGCTTTGGCTAATTTTTACTCAGCAAATTAAAATGAATGGTCATATGATGTGAGTTGATATTGGAGTTGGTTGGACAAACCCCAACCCCCCCCCCCAAACCATTTTGGAGGGTTGAACCTTGGGGCTACCCCCCCAAAATCCAATTTTGGGGTCGGGGGCAGAAATGACACATACAGTTTTTTTTAGTACCAAAAGGTATGCGAAATATTGTTTTGATATCTGGCTTACTTTAAAAGATATTAAACTGGTCCGGGACTTTTGGGACACACAGTATATTGTTGTAATTTTTCGAGATTAATGCGATATCTGATTGCTACTTTGCTATTTTTATTTGTATTAACGGTACTTAGATAAATAAAGTCGCCTTAAGTAATTATATTGGAAATTAAAGATTTTAAACTTTTTAATTATTAGAATGTGTATAAAATGATGCAATTACGTATATTCCTTTGTTACAACAGTTTTTTATTTAATCAAAGTAGTTATTATTTGGTATAAAACCCCTAAGGAGACATTTCAATGCCCTTACATTAAAACAAACGCTCAAGTGACACTAGTATATTCATAAAAACCTAAAAAATCATTTTCATTAGCAACATCCTTAGTTTTACACTGGCTATGTCTAATAGAATTTTTTTAATAGTTTAAATTATGTTGTACAAAATCACCCCAAAGGTTATGCCAAATAGTTACTTGTGTGTTGTGGAAATAAAGTACAACATTTTCTCACGAGTAAGAATGTTGGCGCCCGAGCTTTTCGCGAAAATTTTCACGAGGCAGACAATGAACTCTGTTCCCGATATATATATATATTTTTTTCTTCCACCTGTAGCGATAAATAAATAAACAATAAAAAATATTTGTTGTATTGACATTATATTACGATTGCAAGCACAAGTTGATTGAAGTTATTGATTAATACAACTTCAAAACGTTAGTTGTCTCAAGCTGAGCGATCTCTTCCACTTGCCATCCAGGCCAAGCCTGGATTGGTTGGAATTCGATGAGCTGCTGTAACAAATTTGCATGTCTGCCTGGAAATTTTATTTTTGAGTTTTTGATTTCAATTTGGTTTAAAAAAGCAATATTGGTTTTTGAATTTGCCCTATGCAATCAATAAAATAATTTAAAATAGTGAAAAGTATTGTTCACAACAAAGAGTGAAAGCGTTCTGTATATTCTTGACCATTAATAAATGGCTCGATAAATCTCGCACTTCAAACTTATTATCTCGAATATGCAGGTCCCACTTTCCGTTCTTGTTATGAAATATGCTAATCACGACTTATTGTTACAACATTTTAAAAGTTTCTTTAGATCAACCATTGTAATCTTCCTCAAAGAGTTTAGCGGCAACGTGACTATAAAGTTCCTAGTCATAAATTACTGGCTTTTGCTTATAGCTGTAGGCTTTTTACGAAATTAAGTTTCATAGGCTAAAACACTTTTGAAGGTTTATTCAAGGGGCCCAGATGATGCAGTCATCAAAGCCATGCATCACTCGATGGTTTGCTGCCGCCACAGTCACAGCTGCAAAACCAGACTTTTAGACGTATTCCTGTATTTATGGTCCTCTGGTAACTTACACAGATTAACATAAGACAAATGGGCGATGATGAATGATAAGGTTTATTAATTGTGTATTTAATGAAAGAAGAGACTTATAAAAAATACAAATTACCATTAATTGTCATCTTTTTTGTCCAGTTTGAACTTTTTCAAGTTAATGATCAGTTTAAAATACCTTTCATAGGTTGCTATGTATGATTAACACTTTGATCACAGGTTAAAAAATGTTTAATAAGGTAATTATTTATTGCAACGTTTTCCATTGCTCAGTAAAAAGGTCTGTCTGGAATTGTGAGGACGGCAAGTCAGCTTTCTAAGTCACGGAGACATGGAAATGTTGTAAATCATGAGAACAGGCTACCCTGAATTATTGGGGACTAACGACGAAACTCACTTTACCCTCCCATTCATTTATGAGGACTGAGCGGCGAGGAATTGAACGAAATCCCCATTATATAACAGCCAAGGCACCTGTTTTCTCGTTTGGTTTTAATTTTCTTTCGAATCGTTTACTGATGTTGGTCTAAAATATACATCGGATCACCTAGTTAATCAATACTAGCAGCCCGCCTTACTTTGTGACTTAAAGACATCGTGATAAAATATACTTCAGTTTCATGTTTATTATTTATGGGGTTTAGCAGCGTAGAATACCTTTCAGTTGTTGGACACTTTAAAACACTTTAAATAGCTTATTTCTTTGGACTTGAAACTTCATTATGGATAAGAAATTCCCCACAGAATTTCAAAAGTGTATACGTTATACACTTTGTAGGTCTGTTAGTAAAACAACTTTCATTCTTTATAGTTTGGGAGTTAGTTTACTTGTATCTTCATTTGCTTAGCACATCTTCTCTGTTTTTGGGATCTCTTTTCAAAAGTAATTAATGTTTATATTATTTCTACACAACATCCACGCGTCAGATTATTGCATGTTTATAGTACGTCAAAACAGAAAACGGTGAGGAGATGAGCAAACCACTAATATACATCAACTTATCTCTAAGTAGCATTTTCATAAATTATCATGTGTAAGTGGGGCTTTTTGGGACTTATAAAAATCAGTGAAAAAAAGCAGACGTAAACATTGAAATATCCTTCGAATTCCAAGTAGTCAAATCGACCAAATCCAGGTTCTAAATTCATAATGCGTTTCAAACCTTGAATTTTTAAGATAAATATTTAAACTAATACTTTAAATTTCTCAACATTAATATATGCTTCAATAGTTTGGTAGGAAATCCCACATTCAGAGCATCTCCCACCTTCAGAGTTAACATGTTTTTTTTTCTATTTTAGAAAAGAGATACAGGAAATAAAGATAATTACAGCTATCGGTCTTGGTTTCAATGGGGTAGGTACTCTTCATTATGGTGAGAATAGATTATTTTCTATTGTCTGATAAAAATGTCAATATTTTAAGAAATGAAAACCATAATGCGCATAAATATTAACTGAATTTTGCTTGCTTTGCATTTTGTGGTATAAATATGTAACTATTGACCATCTGATTTGTAATAAACAAAAAATGTGGATTAGTAAAAGTTCATATAGGTTTTGCGCTCTTTCGTTGGAATTTCAAAAGTCTCCAGTGGGTAGACTTATCGTGGGATATTTTCCAAATCCGCAAAAGGCACGTCTAGAGAATAATAGCTTCAATTTGATTCCAAATCTATATAAAAAATAAACCCTTAAAGGTCAATATGCTCTGCACAAAGTCCAAGAAATTATGTTAATAATACCGGGTGCGGCAAAAGTCAGCGTACCGCTGCAGGCCGGTGAGTGTCATTGTTTATCTCTCGCGCTAATATTATCTCTCAGTGTCACTCCTTGTCTTATCTTCATCTAGTTATGGTTTATTTTGTCTTCGTTTATTCTTTATCGATGAAAGTTTGTTTTGTTAGTATACCACTTTTGACAGTGGAGATAATGAGTGTAGTGTTTGTTTTATAGGAAGCACTACACTCAATTAATAACTTCTATTATTTATGGTTTTAATGTTCGCACTACGGCCTTAATGCTCGAGCATTTTTAAATGATAACTTCGATGAATGAATAGGAAGATGAGGAACTATTGATTGGCCTGCTAGGCCCCCAGTCCTAACTCCGTGCGATTTTAGTAAGTGGGGTTTTTTAAAAGAACATGTGTTTTCGGAGAAACCTCAATGTTTAGAATATTTAAAAGAATTGATAGCGAAACATTTTGATATTTTATTCACACCACAACTATGCAACAAAATCTGTAAATCAGTGTCAAAAAGGTACTACGAATGTATAGACAATGTTGGTGGCCACTTTGAGCAGCTTCTCTGACAGGTACATTAAAATAATACTATTAATACTAGCTATAGTTTAACTGCATTTTCGGTACGCTAACTTTTGCCGCACCCTGTATCGTATAATAATAGAAGATATATGGATAATTATTAAAATCAAACAATTAAATAATTGTTATTTATTGATTTCAAAAGGAGCTTTGTAATCTACCCGAATACATAAAAAAACTACATATATAATATTTTCTCGAAGATAATTGTTTTGGTTTTTTACAATATGTGTATCTAGAAAATATAATTTTGATCGGTGACTTGGTAAACGAATTTGACGTTTTTCTATCAAAATGCATAATTCATGAAAGCCTATTGCTAAATAATATTAAATCATTTATTCATCAGGAATTATAAACAAATAAAAACGAGTGATAAATTAACCTTTTTAACTAAGTAGCATTTATAAACGCAGGGTTATGGGGTAATACAAATAGTTTAACCCAACAACGCCTACAGTTCGCGCACACAATCCCGCAGCGCCGCGGGCTGCCGTGAAAATTTGATTACTGTGCTAAATATAGACACTTATATTAATATTCCAAGAATGAAACACATATTATCTGTATTTAAATCGATAAATTCTTATTGATAGTGAATTTACATTTGCATTATTCATAGGCTCGATTCATGAGTGAACGAATTTAATACGATGTAAGTGTTAGTTAGTTTTCTGAAACAAGTGAAACACTCTTCTGGTAAAAATTGTTTTGTTACAGTTTGGATATTTGCTGTAAGGATATTGTACAGCTCAAGCTCGTTCCCATGAGGCAAAGTAACAACTTTAATATAATTACCGTGAAAAGAGGGGTTTAAAAATAAACAATGATAAGAATTCCTAGAGCATATTTCAGGATAGTTAGGTCTTAGCTTTATGTAACCAGTGGCTGCATCGTGAACTGCAGCAGCATCATGAATGGCAGATTGTCTTTGTGAAGTTGCCTTGTTAATATTCACGGTCCATCAAGTTGGAAGTCTGAGGCTGCGGAATAGACTGCCTAGCAATCTCTCTGGAGGATTTTAGAGTTGTTAACTATAATAATTTAAAAAAATAAAAACTCACTTTTACCAAATAAACATGTTAAAACTTACATTTAGATAAGGATTATTTCTTGACTTGAATAACAACCACAACTCGTAAATAATGAGCATGAATATAGCAATATAAATTAGTCAAATTAATTATCTTTTTTATAGTTGTTTACTATAAATGAAAGTAACAATATACAAACAAAAGACACCACTGACAAACCAAACGTCACTGTTTTGAATAGCTGGCAACAAACATGATCTATTATTGCCATTCATTATGTCAACTGCTCGCTGAGTGAAAACTGTTTTCAACGTGGTTCTGGGATCAAGCAACCACGCTTTTTGACTGCGAGCTTCAAATTAAATATCTTAACAAGCAGCAGTAGAAAAGATTTTAAAAATTGCATATAAGTAATTACAGGCACAAACGTAATCATTAAAACAAAGACAATTTAAGTAGGTTGAATCTAATTTTTTATAATTTTTGTAAGATAAAAGAAAGTCATACACTATTAAACACATAAATAAGTAAAAGTTTTTGTTTTCTGCTGATAGTGGTCAAGAAAACCCTAATGGAATAACAGCATGCAAATATTTTTATTACAGGACTACCCAAATAATTGAACGACGTCCCTGTTGTAAAAATAAAGGCTATAAGTGGACTATCAAGGTCCTTTAATAAAATATAATTTACCGTTGTGGTTTGATGAATATAATATATAATTGCAGTGTGCTTTTAATGTAACCGAATATAAATTACCCATACATCCATGACCTTTTTTATTCCAAGAATATTTTCAACTAAGACTAATTAAATGGAATTTTTGTCTAAAGAAACACTTTACCGTCTGTTGATTGCAGCTCTCACCGTCTCTCCACCATCAGCTTTAAGAGAAACACAGTGTTTAAGATGAACATAGAAGAGAGTGTGTATAAAGTGATCTCAGCCGTAGATACGAGCATCTTCTGATACGATCCGATAATCCCACACTATCTCGGAGCGTTAGAAAGCGATCATCTCCGTGAACGTACCTGCAGTTGTCTCCATCAATAACTTGGTTATTTAAATGAAAAATCTTAAATGAAAAAGTACCAAATTTTTGTTTTGTGACTTTACATGTCCCTACTAGGGAATAATTAATCGCTATTTTTTATGTTATGAGAAGTACAATGTTATTAAGAATGCCATCGTACCAAAAGACTTATTTTTTATTTTCAAATGCTTTAGCATTATAATATCTATACTGTATTATAAAATACGTAGGAGAAATTAATGAAATTCCATCTCACCTTTATGATGTAGAAATTTGCATTTGTATCTGTTATATATGCAAATATGTCAACAGGTAAACTATAATCAATTGATCCTTTTAAACTGAATGTGTAATCAGTAAAATTAACACTTTATAATTAGGTGTAATAATCGTAAATAAATAAAACAACAATTTCTCTGAGCACAATACTTATCGAGGGTGAATCTCTCCTTTGATATATGATAATTATTCAGTTGAATCTACGTGTCGGATTGCAAAAATCAAGGCAGTAAAGATAAGGGAAAAGCAATTAATTAACGTTGCTTAAAGCCCTTCTGCTTGTGCTAACAAACTACACTTACGCTAATGAGATTTATCCTTGTACGGTTTTTCCTCTGATGCCTCTAGTAATGAAATAGTTTAATTTAATTAACATCATCTCTCAACTCCAATATTTTTAAGGAAAATCAGGGAATTCCACGGATAATTTAAAGAATGCTGCTAGTTTTGCTTTGTTTTATTAAGATAAATAACTGGGTAGAGCGTCTATTCTTTACAAATAAGAAGTATATTCTTGACAATAGTTTTGAGAGAGAATTAAAACTATGCATCAGTTATGATAATTATTTTTTAAGTAATAAAATCGGCCAAACTATTTATACTGGAACAGTGCGTCCATATGAATTTTTTGTTTTAGTTTGTAGAACCATTAAAAATAAAGTAAATATTAGTATAGCTTTACTTTGAATGAGAAAACGTTTTACAACTCTTCATTTGTTTAAAATCTTCGGTTTAACAGACGTAAGATGGGATTCTCTGGTTTATACACAGTATGGAGCCAATATTCTCGTTACCTGTAAGACGTAATGTGGAGGAGGCACTAGAGACAGACGTAGCTGCAGCAGCGCGCCTCAGGGGACATCAGCTGAGGCTGCCGATACATCACTCAGATCTTACTTTACCGCAGTTGATATGTGTGAAAATAAATGGATTTTCAAATAAACATAATGTTTACAAGCGTACAGAAGTGAATGGACAATTTTATAAACATTGGTAGAACGGATTTGATGAAAATAGGCAAATTATTTACCAAGAAAATATTTTTTATTATTCAGCAACCAATCAATTACCAACCAACCAGACTCTTGTTCCAGTTTTACAGGAAAAGTATTAAAAAAATAGGGCACACGATGAAATTGAGTAAAACCACAAAAGGTTTGTCAGTGATGTAATTAATGTTTATTTCTCTTTGAATTGTAGCAGCATTTAAGACGTACATGTTTAAGTCGATACATTTATGGACTGGTTACAAATTGACTGTGCTTTGCGTTGTACTCGTGTATAAAAAATTCTCAATTTGACTGATGTATTTGTAGCTCTTTTAAATGGAGAACACCTTGTATAGATGTGCTCTTTGATCCATGGGGCTCTTAGAGCTAATTTTTTGTCCATATACCGCTAAGAAAAGGTAGGCCCTTTTTAATGTCACAGTTCATTTTATGGCATTAATTAAACCTTTATTGTTACTTTCAGCTCAATTGGGTCAGTATAATTCTTTTTGAATAATCTGGTTGATCATGTAAATAAATCCTGGGGTGTTAACATATTAGTATCTATTTTAGTTAGGCGATATAAATGAAAACGATTGTTTAAATTTGGTTTACATTCAAGTCAGTTTACATTACGGTCAAGTAACTTGGCCGAATAAACTCGGCCGAGTTGCTAGGATCAACTGATTCCGGTCGAACTTACATCGCGCCCGCCACTCGACTCGCCCGTTTATTAACGTTGGTTTACATTAGTTGCGATGACAGTCGAAACTAACACGGCTTTTTACTCGCCCTCCAACTCGACCAATGTAAACCAGCTCTCTAACTGATTGTAATAAACAAAATATTCAAATGATTGTTATAAAAGAAAAAATACAAACAAGTAAACAAGTTTAATTTTAATAACCATTCTAAGTGTCATTCCTAATATTCCTGATTATATTCCAAACATGAGGTATTAAACTTAGTAAATAAACACACTGAATGTACTCCACATCGTTTTAAGTTTCAATAGTAGTTTTCATTACTAGTCTCGAAAGTGACCTATTGCGGGCGCCTCGCGCGTAAATGCAATCGAGCCCCGCAATAGCACTTTTGAGACGAGTAATGAACATTATTTGTTATTATGGTATCGAAAACTTGTAAACGACATAAATATTTTTTCATTCAACTTAGTATCAAGAAAGAACCCGAACTCATAACGCTGAGCTTCTGTGCTTATGTCGAGGTTCAGTAATGCAACAGCTGATCGGTCTGCACCGCAAAATCCCATAACGGTTAATTTCCGTCCACCACATACGCACAGAACGTTAACTTTATGTAATTTTGCCGTGCACTAGCGGGAGGTACAGTAATGCAACAGCTGATCGGTCTGCACCGCAAAATCCCATAACGGTTTCTTTCCGTCCACCACATACGCACAGAAAGTTAACTTTATGTAATTTTGCCGTGCAGTAGCGGGAGGTACAGTAATGCAACAGCTGATCGGTCTGCACCGCAAAATCCCATAACGGTTTCTTTCCGTCCACCACATACGCACAGAAAGTTAACGTTATGTAATTTTGCCGTGCAGCAGCAGGAATAACCTATTTTCTTAGCTCATTTTACGTTTAGAAAGTGTACTTTCGTGTGTAGAGTAATGAAAAATATTTGAAGTTGCATAAGGTACGTTTGTATTTTCCATCAAATTCTTCAGTGTTATTTTTCAAAATCAAAACAATAAAATTAAATTTGTATTAAAATTTAAATTGTTAACATGTTTAAATACCATACCTTATCTTCACCCATCGATGGAGGGACAACGCTGGAGCGGACAGCAGAGTGTAAGAGAAGCGATATCAACATCGTTCCACCACCTGATCACATTCTGATGACGGCCTATCTGACGAACTCTCTCACCACTTTCTTCGAAACTTGCGTTAATAGAGGGATAGTTGAATCTTACTTCGTTTTTGAGCAATTTTGTACGAGGTATTTTTTACGTTCAATACTCATCTGGTCGTTCGTCCTGAAAGCTTCTCAGAAAAGTTTTACAATACCCTTATGCTTACCTATAATCGACAGAAAATATAATCATTAAGCTATGTTAATAATTTTGCCGCACTCTATACGGTCTTAACACCGTTTTTAAAAATCAAATAACTATTTTTTTTTAATGTTTACTAATAAACATTAAACGAGAAAATTTACTGCTTTTTACTTACGGTAGCATTAATAACAAATTTTAATTGTAAAAAATTTGAATATTTTGTAAAACTTGCTCTACTTAGTTAGCTTAGAAATATATTATCAATTAAATGAATTAAATTTAAATTAACTAAAGAGTAATTGTAGGTAAAAGCAAGAAAATACCCAATTTTTTGGTTCTAAAAAAACTGATTTTGAAATTATTGTGGTAAAAATGTTTGCAATAAATTAGTTGAAAAAATCGGAAAACTTAATAAGAAGAGTTATCAACAAAAACTTGGATGTTTGATTGAAAGCACTTTGATCAGTCCTTTAATCACACTTGGTCTGCCATTACAAACTCGGCACTTAGTTAAGATTGGGGCTTTAGAGTTACCCTGCCATGTGGGTTGTTCAGTGCTGTATAATCGATTGGTTCTTAAATTAAGAGACAGTTAACGAAATGACATTATTTATACGTAGCCTGTATCTTATTAGTGAATTCACGCACTGAATATGGAATCTATTATTTCGATTACACTCCATTAACTAGTCTGGTAGCAAGAATTTCTAGTAAAAGAGATTGTCTTGAAATTGATGGTTTTAAATAATAATCTAACTGGTACATTAAAAAATATGTATATATATATATATATATATATATATATATATATATATATATATTTGTATAGTGATTCACTGGTAAGGGATATTATTATAATTATATCAGAAAGTAGATCAAATACCCTTTTTTTCATGGTTTATTTTTGCAACATGTTTCGACTATAATGTCATTTTCAACCAAATCTAACCTATAACTTTATGTTATAGGTTAGATTTGCTTGAAAATGACATTATAGTCGAAACATGTTGCAAAAATAAACCATGAAAAAAAGGGTATTTGTTCTACTTTCTGATATAAATATATATATATATAAGCGCAATGTTAATAATTTTTAATAATTAATAATTAACTATTTTTAGCATATAGTTTTAAAACATGTTCTCTAAAACATGTTTTAAAACAATATGCTAAGATAAAACGTTGATATTTTCAGGTAGAATTAATATTGAAGTTGCTTCTTAAGACTGTGCAATATCGGGTTAATCATGACAGGCAGGTTTTATTAAAATCCCACTAACTCTTTGTGATTAAAAATGATAACGCGACTGATAAAATATTAATTTTATTACTAAAATTTAAATGCCGAGTGCTGAAGTATATCGAGTTGCATGAAATTTATTTGTTGTCAGTGTTTATGAGGTGGCAATTATCCCCTACAAAGACTGCTTATGAGAGAGGAGGAGTAGAGGTGAGTCAGTTAGTTGTCTGCTGTTTCACGGTTGGCTTGCCGGGCGGTCAAGCAAGGAGCGAAACTGCCTTGCAACTGCCTCCTAGCAGATGGTCCTATTTACTAAAAGATGTCTTATCAGTTGATAATTTTTTCGGGCGATATTTTATTAATAGGATCGTGTAAATGGCCCTTAATCGGCGTAGAAGATCAATTACATACAACTTGATAAATAATTAAATTTCACTTTTTCTTTTTACAAAGTTGTTATAAAATGAGAACATAATTATTTAATAGTTCATCATATCCATGCCTTTAATTATGTTAAAAACTAATTACGAGTTGAAAATCAATTTCGATATTCGTAAATAATAGAAAAGTATGAAGTATTTTACTATGTACGGTTCTTTTCGCTGGTAGAATTTCTTAACATTTTATCGTGAACTGTCTAAACCCGGAACATTTGTCGGATAGCATCACTGATTCATAGCCCAGTGAAAATAGTAACTGGTTCCGATTTCGATCAAGAATTTAAATATCCCATTATAAATTGCATGTATATTTGATCCACAATTTTCAATACGTAGTGGTACTTAAAATTGTGGTTCAGTATCAAAATGACTACATTGTTGCTGTTTACTGGTAAAATTATGTTTGGGCTTAACATTCATATTATGCTCATAACACGTTCATACTCTGTATTATATTAAAGTGCATGCAGTCAAATTGTTTAGGTAGATTGGTTGTACAAAATAAATTAAATGAAATCATAACTCGCAATAATGTTACATTTCCATAATTTGTAGACAACATAATAGTATATTTTATATCAAGATTGGAAAGTAAGAATTTGCATATTCAAGGCCATATCTTTAGTGGAATATGGTTGAGAATATGCCAACCTCTTTCACTCATGGTTTGAACGTTTTTATTTACTTCACGACTTTTAAACCAACTGTATTTGTTTATTTTTTACATCGGAAAAAGTCATAAAAGATATAAACATTACTTTTCGATAGTACACATTATTTTTCCGTATTTAACAAAGTAATGATGATTTTTTATGTAATAAACGCATAAAAAACAGTTTATATAATAGTAGAAGTAAAAAGAAAAATTATCCATAAGTCTTGCAATCTCGAGTTAAATTTACTTATCGCCAGTACTTGTACGTTTACAAGTCGTAAAGTTTTATTTTAAATCAAAAACTTAACGTATAAACACTTTATTATTCGTAAATCTCTTAATTAGGGATGATAGAGAGTTGCACTACGCAGGCCTTCGCTGAAGAGCCAATCTACGTTTCACACCACTCATGCGCTAATTGGAAGCGAGGATTCGCTGATTTCAGGATCTACAATGTTCCACTCAATAAATATATGCAAGATCATATTTTTACCGTAGCAATATTGATATGAACATTAATATTTTGCATATTTTTAGTAAAACCTATAACATTTATTAAAATTGGATTTACTGACAAGGTAGGGTGCACTTATCAAATTACATTTTAAACGTTCATAACATTAAACCACTCAGGGTTTAATTAAGTGTATGCACTTTTTTCGTAAAACTTTGTTATGAATATGAACTAATTCAACAATTTTAAGGCAAACTAAACTGTTCATTATTACAATTACAAAACTTATTTCACCTCTACCTTTTCATGCATTTTTCTTTTTGCTCACTATTTATAAAATCTAATCTCAACGTAGACAAAAAAGGGGCTTTACTAATTTATATATTTTATACAACTGTCAAAGTTGCTCCGGTATGCTGATATTCAAATAAACAAATATTTAGTTATTTCCTAACTGTTTTATAGTAGCGTGTTTTTTTCAATACGCTTGTCTGTTAGCTAAGATATTGTCGCGAGTTCATTCAAGGGGCCCCAGATGATGCAGTCAGCAAAGCCATACATCACTCGATGGTTTGCTGCCGCCACAGTCACAGCTGCAAGACCAGATTGCAGACGTATTCCTGTATTTATGGTACTCTGGCAAACTTTCTTTTTAACTTATCTTGCGGCTGTCATGAGTTGGAATAAAATATTGTGTTTATCATTAGGTTTGGTTAGGAAAATAGAGATATTTAAAAGCAACAGAAAAAATGTAATGATTACATAGAATATTTATTCGTTAGGATTTTTGTATGAAAAAAATTAGGTAATGAAATAGTTATGCATTCATCCCAAAACTATACGCACTATTTATCGTTTGCTTAACAACGCAAATAAAATACAATGCAAATAAAAGGTAATATATATACTTCTTATATTACTTATATAACTTTATGTCTTTGTACATACATTTGAACTAATATATCATGTATCATGATAATGAATAAATTATAACTATACTAGGCAAGAAACGTTTTGAGACTTCCGTTACAATAAACTAAAATGGCTTTTGGAAAGGTGTGTAAAAAAAATTAATAATTTAATTTAGTACAAAAACGTTTGTGAGCAATTTAATAGAGAAGTACCTAATGAGATGCTATGATTAAAAATACACTAAGAATTATAAAATAAAAACAATTTAACATTAAGTAAACTATAATCGTACATATATAAAATGTTCAAGGAAGTGGTAGGCCCTTACAAACAGTGCATGACAGGCTTGTTACCTTCTCAGTAGTACGAGGCTCGTCGGCTCAAATGGTGTCTTTAAATCTTTTAAAGCAAATAGCTTTAGGTGAATAAAATAAGCATTAGTAAAATCGCAGATGTATCATAAACGTCTTCATATAAGTACTTTTTATGTGTGAACAAACTAATAAGGTATGCGCATAAGAATAACCTAATCGCTTTAGTTGGTAAAACGAATGCCAATGTAATGATATATCACACTTTCTATATAAAGCCCAAACTACCCGTAATTTTTTAGGAAATCATAAGTCTTACCCCATCAACATTATACTTGAATGAGAGGTCTTTGTGTGATGAATGACCTAGGAAAATAATAGTGTTTTGATGAAATTTTCCTAAAGGGCACAACTATAAATAGAAGGGCAGAACAGCTGATACATTTGCTTTTATTTCTTTATTTTTTCCAAGCGAAGCGGGACACCATCAGTTATTATAGAATAGCTTGAATTACTCAGCCAAGTGAAGGCTGAGTTTTTGAAAAATTTTAATTTCGTTTGTAGCTTGGTAATGAAGCTTATGAATGCTAAAATATTTTTCTCTAATTTAAATAAAACTAAGTCAACAACACTTGATTGCAACTTGTCTTTTTTACTAAAGAGAAAAGATAACTGAAGCATAGTTGTTAATATTGCGACTTTTTGGATGACTTAGTTAAATTATTCATAGAAGTACAAGGAATATTTAACCTAATTAATATTGTACTTGGATTAAATATAATCATGCTCCGAAGTATGGAAAAAAAGTATAATGGCCTGGAGTAAAACATTTTAAGCTGATAAAGGCGATAAGATTGCATGTTAAGAATTAGAATGTGTTTCATGCACACTTAACTCGAATGCCTTTGTGTTTGTCCTTATCTAACTGCAATAAAATGTAAAACAAAACAGTTGCCGTCTAAAATTACTTCCTAAACAATATATTTCGCCATAATGCGTTAGAGGACAGTTAGCTGAATATCAAGTTGCTTGTATCTTACATGTAGAAATATTTCTACAAGCTTTCTAATAGGTTATAACAATTTGCACATGACATTTAGCCATTTATCTGTAGCAGGATAGATAATTTAATTTGCTTTTCTTGCTTTTAATTCTAGGAGGCCCTGTTTTGTTTCTCTCGAAATTCAAGAAAATTGATAAATAATCAAGCTGAAAAACATTTTGCTAGATTAAAGTAAAAAGTCAAGAATGAGAAAAGGGATGCTTTACATAGATGAAATAACATACATTATTCTGATACATATTCATTCATCCCTGTTAATTCTTATCATTTATTTATCCCCGGGACTGCAAAAAAAATTAACGTTGGGGTGTTAGATCATAGGACTGTAGTGTTTCAAATTATTTTGGTTTGTTTTGATCTCAATTTATTTCTCCTCTAATCCAGTCCAAACGTTTTTTCGATATTCCAACTTTGAATTGATTTGCATTGATTTTTATTTGCATTGGATGAATTCATATTCAAAGTTTCCTGCCGGAATTCGTGGCATTTTCTTATACAGCTTTTGAATTCATAAAAAACAAATTTCTGTACAATTATAAAAACCTGATTTTCTTTTAGAATGTAAAAAAACTATCAAATCTTTGTTTTAATCGGTGTTGATGTACCAAAGAACAAAATTTTTACTAGTATTGTTAGTTTTCGCTCTAATAATTGGTTAGAATATAATTTTTCTAGCCCTAAAACGAAATATCTGTTTGAAAATCACCACAGATTTGAATAAAACGCAAATTTTGTACTCATATAACATAAAATTAACTACGGTACATATCCCTTTCATCGAATGTAATTTACATAAGATAGTGTAAATAAAAACATAAGTGCAATATACCAAACACAAGTGTTATGAAAATGTTATATGTTATAAAATTTATTGCATGTATTTATTATATGAATTCTACGTATTTTGCTGAGGAAAGCAGTCTGATAGTCTGTCAAGCATTTAGTATTTCTCATGAAAATTCTTTTCAAATAAAAATTGTTACTACTGCTGATGTTAAAAGGACACTTTATGGTTTGCAGAAGAAGGTGCAACCAACAAAACTTCCGGATCAAGCCTCCTGTGGCCCTCATTATAGTCGCCTTCTATTGTCGTCGCGTCTTCTCACTTTGCCCAGGGTGCTTGCCAGCTTACTCCACTCTACAAAACATCTGCTCCAGTTACCGTTTAAACTAGGAGTACGCTCTTTTATCGCGTAGTTGGATAAACTCACAGACAATAACACGCCGAATCTATTGTCATAAAATTAATGTTGGCCAAAAATTGCGTTTAATAAACCACGGAATATAAATAAAGATGATTTCAAATACAAAAGAAACAAGCGACTTAATAGGCAACAAATATATTTCCTCTCCAGTTACTCTGAAATCTGTTTCATAATTATAATACGTGTAAAACTCAAAATTTACATGCGAAAAATCCCGGTGGAACGTTCTTCTAATGTCTTTTACTAAATAGTTCACAAGAAACCCGCTAGAGAGAAGCAGCAGCTGATCCCCAACTGATAGGGATCAACTGTGCTGCTCCATGGCGGGGTTCCTTGAGTACGATTTAGTAAAAGACATTGTGAGAACGTTTTCTGGCGATTTTTCGCTTGTAACTGTTGGGTTTTTCACTGATAATAATTATGAAACCCTTTTTCAAAGTAATTGAAGAATTGTCAAGCACACAGCATATGATGTAACTTCTATGGAAATACAGGATGTTTTTTTTTAACGCAACCCATTTTTAAGATTGTGTAATGCACACATAAATATGAAATGAGTATTGTTTTATTGATATTTACATTTTATACAACCTATTATTTAAGTTTGATCACATTTAGTTTACATTTTGTGCTCAAACAGTCCGCCATTGGCATTTGTATAAAGTTATGCTCTTTCCATCAAATTCCCGAACACGTGTTGCAAGGTTCCTCTTTGAATTGTTTGCATTAAGTTTGTTAAGTTTGTTTTGAGGTGCTGAATATCCTGTGAATTTTTTTCGTAGGCCTTAATCTTTATGTATCACCAAATAAAATAACATAGTGGGGTCAAATCCGGGGATCTTTGGGGAAAATAATCCTTCACCGATAAAATCAAGTTTTGGGTTACGTTTTTAATGTGTGTGTCTTTAAGCATGATAACTCGCGTAAAAATGGTCCGATCTGAATGAAATTTGCCAAAGACATGTAAAGTAGTAATTATCCTACGAAAACAATTCACAAGATATTCAGCACCTCAAAACAAACATAACAAATTTAATGCAAGAAATTTAAAGAGGTACCTTGCAACACGTGTTCGGGAATATGATGGAGAGAGCATAACTTTATACAAATGCCAATGGCGGACTGTTTGAGCATATAATGTAAACTAAATGTGATCAAACCTAAATAATAGGCAGTAAAAATGTAAAGATCAATAAAGCAATACTCATTAAACATTCATATGTGCATTATTCAATCTTAAAAATGGGTTGCGTTTAAAAAAACACCCTGTATATTATCCGCATTTTTAATCACTAGTTTCTTTTGTGTTTGAAATTATCTTCAATTGCATTCCACTATTTACTAAACACAATTTTTCGCCTGTGCTAGTTTAAAAGTTCATATTGGCAAAGGGGCAAGGGGATTTGTTTGAAAAAATTTAATCGCACCCTTTTGGAGAGGTATTAAACGTTTGTGTAAATTTTGAAAATGATCAGTGGAACCGTTTTTGAGCTATCGCGTTACATACAAACACACACAGTCACAAGTTCACTTCTTAAATCAAATCTTCTTAAATTTCTAATGGTTTCTAAAATATTTTCTTCTGTTTTTAGACCAAAAGAGGATTATTTATCTCAGTTTTTAATATTGAGAGGGAAACTGAAAATCGTTCTCGTTACGAATAAAATGAAGTCCATTAATCCTAATTTTATTCCTTCCTTGAGTTAGAATTATAACTAAATACAACTATTATGTTAGATTAAATTACACTGAATCATTTAACACTAAATTTTGTGTGTTCACATTGACAGTTTTTTCGCAACAAAGTTCTTCAAGTTGCTTGGTTTCGATTTAGTTTAAGGCAAGCCCGATAGTGAGCAGCACTTCCAAGTTGCGGTTGGCAATGCAGATTCACCTTGTGCAGTGAGCAGGTTAGGAGGCAATGCAGATTAATTTGGTCATCTTGAGGCAATGCAGATTCACCTTATAGAGGGCTATCTAGAGGCAATGCAGATTCACTTTATAGAGGTTTATCTGGAGGCAATGCAGATTCACCTTAAGTGGGTTAGCTGGAGGCAATGCAGATCCACCTTTTAGCGAATTATCTGGAGGTATTGTAGATTGACCTTATAGCAGGTTACCTGGAGGCAATGCTCCAATTGAATTAGATTTCACCAATTAGAGGGTTGTCTGGAGGGGAAAAGGGAGACAAAGGAACTTTCCTTACAACGGGCCTTGGCTCCAGATCAGTATAATGTAAAGTTTTTGTTCCAATATATCTAATGGGCACCCACATCTCATTTAAATATTTATATATAGGAGGAAATCTACTATTTTTAAGTATTAAGCAGTTAGATAATGCAATAAGCCACAATTATAAGACACAAATCCTGGATAATATTATATATCATCCAAAGGTTTATTTTAAGGCAATCAAGGATTCATTCTAAAGGAAATCAAGGTTAACAAGTATGCGTATTTCTGCACATGAAATAAAAGTTATTGTAACATTTCAATGCAAGGTGAATCATTTTTATTATTATTTAAAACTGTAACACTGTAAGAAATTATCTAATCCAAAAGAACAAACTGTTACACATTGAAACTCATTAAATATTTTACAAAGTTTTATATTACAATATACAAAATCAAATTATTATCCAGAGCAAATTATCCAATATGGATAACAAATAGTACAACTAAAATACATATTATACAAAGCTACAGAAAAATATGACCTAAGTAATAAATACTAAGCTTATTTAATACTGAAATTAACCCAATAAATTACATACATGTACATAAAGCACATAATTGTACCAATTGCGTACATGAATTATAATTTATTTTAAGGCTTCTGCTACAAAAAAGGAAAACGCTGCTAAAAAGGGTTGGGGAATATATTTTAAAATGCTATGATTAAACCTTGCAAACTAAATATGTTGAATGTATTGAATTATTTGTGGTAATGTTAAAAGTTTACAAATATCCAAACAATAAATTTTGGGAAGGAAACTCAAAAACAAGTGGTTATAATAGTATATTTCACACAAGAGTGAAAAGTGAGTTATTGCATATTTGAGACAATATGTTTAAAGGTGTGAGATTTATTAAGTACTTCACGCGGTAAAGAATATGCAGACTACTTACACTCATGCTATGATTGATACTTTCCTCTGCACAGCTGATGGAACCATAAGTAATATTTGTTTGTTTGTATAGGAAAAAATCAAAATAGATAATAAACATACTTTTTCTTAGTATTCTTTTTTGTAGTAAACAATGTAATGATGAATTTTCGCATGTGATCAACACATAACAAACCCAGGAGATTTCATAGAAGTGTAGAAAAATGTATTTTATAACTGACCATTGAATACTGATGGAATGTGTTCGGTAAAAAGTGTTTGATAGGTGAGATCTACATTACACTGGTGCCTATGAAATAGGTCAAACAATAATATTACTATTAATTTCAAATATTTTACTGAGCCTGAATATTTGTTGATTTTACCATAGACTTTAATATCAAAAGCATACTGTTATAAAAAATAATAGATCTTTAATGTTATATGAGTTTCAAGGCAGTCCCCATTTTGTCGTAGTTTTATACTTTCGATTGTGAACTTCACAATTGTCTTTATTTTTTGTTAAAAACCCATACATTTAAAAGAAATCATCTGTGTACGTATATGGATTATTTTTCTGTGTGATATGATCTCTCCCAGTGGAGTTTTAAAATCATTTGACTGACATGATTCTCTATGAACATTGTTTCAACCTTAACCGAAAAGTCAATTTTTTTATCGGAGGAAGCTGTAAAATCATAAATTACTTTTTTTATATTGCATTGTATTTTATACTGCTGAACCACCAAGAATATTTTTATAAGATTAAATTCTATAACATATATATTTATAATACACTTCACAAACATTAAAGACTATATCACCATTAAAATAATAACAAGAAATATGCTTGACAATTTATCACAATTTAAAATGCTATTTACAAAACAGGATAGGGTGGCACTAAGATGGCCAAACAATGTCTTCAATCCATTCAATATACGTGGAAACTCTGGTGTATATTGCGGGCAGACCTGTTCCGCAGAGTTTACCAAAGGAAGTGATGCCAATGACTTCATACATGCACTTGCTGTGATAAGTTGGCTTCTGCAGGGGCCCTCCTGAATCACCCTGAAATGCCGATCATTACTTGAATGTATTCGTTAACTATCAAATAAATTATATTATATTATTATTGTTATTATTTTGTACAATATTATGAAGTAAAATGCATGAAATAAATGGTGCAACAATACATAAAAAAATGATCTCAGGAAACTGCTGTGGATTGATATTGTCTATTTCCTACCAATCTCAACTAAGCTGATTTTCTGATAAAAATTGGCCTAAAAAGAAAATACTTCCGTGGAGAGAATAAGTAGAAGGATAAAGGTGATTCTAACAGAAGCTAGAAAGATGAGTTAAGCTGTTTAACCCCTTAATCGCGATGCACGAGTTATTCCGTGGTAGTATTCTCTACATGCTACAAGGCGACGCACGAGATATCACGTGCAACACCCTTGTTTCGTTGACCGTGACGCCCGGGTTAAGACGGATTTTATGTTCTCAGCTGATTTATTCTGTTATTTTATTGGTACAACTGTTCTGCTAGTTTTTTTTCATGCTACGACTGCACAGTTGATCCTGATAAGTGGCAGACTGTTTGATGCTGCAGCCTAGTGTATTTTTCTGGAACTACGCCCATGCCACGAGCTCTGCAGTATGAAATGTAGTTGTTTTCATCATGTTGAGACGAAAACCCCGCGTGTTTGTGTTGATCGTGTAATTAAACTACGCCCCACTGATCACGTCGAAACCGCGGGGGGCCAACTTTCACTGTGGTTAAGAGCTTAAGGAATTAAATAAATAACTACAGTGACCAGTACCTGGCAAGTGTCGTGGGAGGAGTCCAGGTATCCGGCGGCGCACAGCATGGAGTCCTGGATGCCTTGAGGCAGCCGCTCGGACCGGCGGCCCCCCAGGAACTTCTCGTCACACGTCCGGTTGTCCATCACCTCCAGCGACACCTTCTGCAGGTTGGGGCTCGAGAACAAACCTGCGCACCAACATAGAGCTCAGAAGACAGTATATTTCGTTACCAGGGACCAAAGTGACGCTTTTCATATGAGGTTGAGTTTTTCTATTATAAGTCTACTCACACTCACCGAGTGGCTAAGCTGAATGAGAGAGTGTGAAGTTTTGGTGAAAATTTAAGCTAGCCAGTCTTTATACTATGATTACAGTACACTTCAGATTATCTAGCAGCTCATGGCAGCTCATGGCAGCTCATAGCGCCAAAGTGATGTATTCTATTGGCTCCCTGTATGTAAAGTTACCTTTCAGCATCAACTATACGAAAAAAAAATCCCCCATGACAATCTTTTTGATCAGGCCTGATCAAAAGTGATTAGTTTTGATCCAGTTGGATCAGTTTGGGCCAGATTTGATCAATCTTGCTCAAAAAGCCTGATCAGGTCTGAATTCGATCTTCAGATATGTTCAGGAGACTTTATCAAATTTGAAGTCCCTGACCAGATTTTATGGTCAAATATCCCATAATTCATACAGATCTGATCAAACACTCCAATGAAAATGTGCAGCTTTTCCCCAATTTTTTACATGCGTAATAATACTATTTACGCTCTGAACCGGTAGGGAGTCGGTGGCATAGATGGTCAGGTTGTGCACTGCGCCTTGGAACTATGGTAGTGATGTCGTAGGTGCCAGTCTCCACGTTGTTCCATACTTTTAGCAGCACTGTTCACCCTTATACTGTCCCAGTTCACCCCTTGCTTTGCTTGAACTTCGACACACAGGCCTGAGGCCTAAGGGGGTGGGGCAAATACAAGGTAAACAAGACCGCTAACCTCTTTTTTATAATATAGAAGAAAACTAAAACATTATATTTAATCTTAACAGTTCAGCCCGACAAAAGTCAACAGTCAGTTTTTTGTACTAAACATGATCTCGATGTGCGCCACCAGTGGCGCACTGCAAACTTTTCAAAACTCCAAAATGTACCACTGGTGGCACACTGTTCCCATTTGATTCAATGCTTTTTCACAGCACTTTTGGAGCCCTGCTGGATTATATTATTAGTGTGTTCGTATTTTAGGGTTGTGTACACACACCGTGGCCATCGGTGGCGCACGTGTAAACTTTTTTGTAAAAAAATAAATGTTGAAAAGATCAAGGTGATATAAAAATGCCAAAAATTGCGGAAGGGGTCATCAGAAGACCTGGGAAGTGCTTTATTTGTATGGAGGTTACAACAAGAGTGTACGGAGTCCACTAAGAGTGTCTCGTTCACCACTTCGCCGCTTACCGCACAATCGGCGAATCATGCGTGTGCCACCGGTGGCTTACATCGGCTGGCATGTCAGCCCGTGGTGATTTCCGTATATGCAATATACCACCGATGGCACACTATTAAAATTTATAAATTTCCCTCTAATTAGCCATTTTAGGTATACTCAAGGTAAAATAATCAGATATTTTTAAGATTTATTTAAAAGTATGATTTTGGTTAGTTTTGTCTTTTTGGTCAGTTTACCGATCATTGCAACGTCCTTTTAATAAGTTTGAAAATTCAGTCGTGTACCACCGGTGACACACGTCGGGCTGAACGTGTTAAGTTGTCCTACTCTACAAAAATGGGTGCATTAACACAAAGCGATTCTCACCATATCCGGTCCGGCCCCAGCCGGTGGCCGTGAGGTGGGTGCCGGGCTCGCCAGCGGGGGTGCCCAGCAGCGGGAGGCAGGCGGGGCGCAGGGCAGGGCTCAGCTGTAGCCCTGGCGCCAGGCGGACCAGTGCGATGTCGTTGTAGCAGCTCGGCTCGTGGTAGTCGGGGTGGACGATCACCTTCTCCACGTCAACGTTCTGACCCACGTCTGTGATCAGGTTCCGGGTGCCGAGACGCGCGATGATCGGAGGACCCCTGTTAAAGATTAATGTTTTTATTTGTCAAGTCAAAATTGAGACCTAAAAAAATTTTCTTTTTAGATTCAAAAATTAATTCTTTATAGTTAACTTACTTATTTTTAAATTTAAAGTTTTGCTGCTAAGAAAAATATTTTATCCTTATTTTTTTTCTTTATTTCTCATAAAATAAAATTATTACATTAGTACAAGGAGGCTCCTTAAAATTATTTGAAACTAATCATCACAAACGTTTACACCTTTGCGTGATGATGAGTCTGGTTTTGCTTAGTTTGCTCCCGCCAATACTCTTTTTAATTTTTTTTATTGATTGATTACCACTTGATACATTTCAAGTCCAGAAGGACAACTCCCCCCTCCCGAAAAGACGACAAAAAAGATTTGTCGTACACACAAACATACCCTTTCACACTGTGAAGTAGTGAGTGATTCAAGATATTCCACTCAAATTTTGATGTGTTTTTTTTTTATAGAAATAATATAAAGTGAAAGTGTGAACATTTTTTTAATAGCTATGGTCAATTTCTGTATAGTGTGTGTAAGGCAGTTAGTGACAGAGTAGCTTTTCACTATTCTGGGAATCTGTATCTCTACATTAGCAGCATTTTCAGTTAAGTGTGATTTATGTTGTCAAATAAAAAGTCAGAGTGCTTGTGCAAGTAAATTAGTAAAGTCCTTTCAAATAATTGTCATGTCAAAAACGTTCATTTCATCAAAGAGAGCATTCTTGGATAGCGCCAACACCTCCCCAGAGCAGCCTCAGGATAGCCTTCTGAGTAACTGCCAGGGGTTGCAGGGTGGACTTTGATCCACATCCCCAAGCAACACCACATTGGTTCAAAAATTAATTCTTTATAGTTAACTTATGTATTTTTAAATTTAAAGTTTTGCTGCTAAGAAAAAATATTTTATCATTATTATTTTTTTCTTTATTTCTCATAAAATAAAATTATTACATTAGTACAAGGAGGCTCCTTAAAATTATTTGAAACTAATCATCACAAACGTTTACACCTTTGCGTGATGATGAGTCTGGTTTTGCTTAGTTTGCTCCCGCCAATACTCTTTTTAATTTTTTTTGATTGATTGATTACCACTCGATACATTTCAAGGCAGAGACAATATCGTCGTTTTTTTTTTTTTTTTTTTTTTGTAAGACCCATTTAAAAGCGACCTCTGTTTGATTCTTCTCTGTGAGAACTTGGTATTTGATTTCTTCTGGTTAAGGTCATTTAGGTTGTGGCTAGATTTAGATACACCTTCCAACGACTGTGCATGGGCAAAATATGCCATCTTAATTTAATTTAATTGCAGGATGGGATTTAGCTGGTGAAATGCATAAATACATTTCTTCAGTTTATTATTTACATAAATAATTTATGTGCTCAGACCAACCGAATGAAAATAGGATTAATTGTTTTTATTATAAAAATATATTTCATATTTCAATTTTAATTTAAAGCAAATATACAGTAGAGCCGTGCTCTAAACCCTGCTATTCCAAAAGTCCCCTTATCCCAAACAATTTTTCGCAAAAAATAATTTTTGAAGGCAATTGCAAAGTAGAAATTTGATGTAAATTGCGGTTACATTGTGTTATTACTGCCGAAAGGGAAAACTGTAGAGGATATCAGATCAATAGATAGCTGAAGCCTTGACACCTTATATTATAATTTAAAACTTACAAAATTTGGTAATACAGTCAATAGATGTCAAACAATTTTGTATTGCATGAGACCGGTTTTGGTTCTATGACAAACTATCTTCAGACAATGTCAGTCATGAGATTAATCTATATTATTAAAACTGGAGCACAATTTTGTGCTTGTCGGGATGTTAAAACTTTTTTCATGAGAATTATAAAAACAAACAAATGTATTTAGATTTTTCCACCTAAATAAATAAAATGACTGAGATTGAATAAAGATGGTTTGTCATAGAAACCGGTCTCATGTAATACAAAATTGATTGACATCTATATCCTGATACTACCAAATATGGTAAATTTTCAATTAGGATATCAGATGTATTAGTTATCAAAGTCATAAGTGGCAATCCTGAAAACACTCTGATTATAATGACGATCAATTAAGGTAGCAGTCGATACCTATTCTCTTTCCCAGCCAGAAAGTTAAGTATTTCCTCAACTCACCACTTGGTGTGTCCGCAGTGGGCTGCAGTCAGGACGTATCTCTCGCTGATCAGCGACCCACCACAGAGGAAGTCGATCCACTCTCCTCTGTCGTAGCCCAGAGCCGCCTGAATCATAAACCATGTTAGAAAGAACACTTTTTCCTAGAATATATTATTAAATTTCTTATGTATGCTTAATTATATCTTGAAAAAACATAAAAGAACTTCACAGAGGAGAATCAAACATAGGTATCTTCTAATGTTTCACTCAGTGTGTGTCGAGTGCTGCCCAGCGTGTGTCGAGGACATAGTTTACCATTAACTCCGCAACAGAGCAGCACCGTCGCTGCCCTCTCTTTATTTAACTTAACTGTAACTAGTAACTGGATGTAACTAGTAACTAGTAACTTAACTGTAACCGTAACTGGATGGAACTGTGAAAAGTACTTGGGCGCAACAGAAGACCCATTTAAAAGCGACCTCTGTTTGATTCTTCTCTGTGAGAACTTGGTATTTGATTTCTTCTAGTTAAGGTCATTTAGGTTGTGGCTTAAAATCCCTCTTTTCTACGTCCTCATAAATATTAGGATTCAATTCCTTTTTTTCTGGATTACATTATTTATTAGATGGGATATTCAGTCTTTTTGTTTTATTATTCGGATTGCCCCCTGGTTTATTGTCTTCTTTAGCTGGTGATGTCGATCTTGGTCACAACAAACATTATTAGTTCACTAAAACACAAATTCCACAGATTCACAAACAACTAAAACTAAATCTAAGTTTTTTGGTGCAAAACTAAAAAATGTAGTCTTATCCACTATGGTTGAAGCACATTGCTGTGCAAATATTGAACAGGTCTAAGAAAGCATAATTTTTTTTCTCACGAAACATTGTGTTGCGTTTCAAGTCAGGTTTTGTTGCGTGTAGATCTGGAGTTGTGTTTTGTACACAAATAACTGTTTCATGTGACCAGGATTGAAACCAGCTAAAAAAGAAAATCAACAAGATAGGGAAAAAAGTCCTCATAGGGGAAAAAAGCAATTCAGTTCTTATGCCACTAACATGGATATTATTTTGCAGAGTGCTTATTTATTGTCAGATATTGTACTTATTCAAAGCGAGGCTTCATCTGGTTTGAATCTGTACCCCTTTCTTGTGCGACAATGACCTACTTTGCGACCTTAATACCTAATCTAGCACAGAAATCTCACCATATGGGGGAATTCCCCCTTGGAGGCATCCATGCCGCCGACGATTAATGGCAGAGGTTTGGAGCAATGATTTTTCTGCATCATCACTGGAAACAGGGAGGGCAGAAGAGGGATGGCGTACAATGCTTCATCTGCTGTATACTTCTCATAAAGCTTGCAATCTGAGATCAAAATTATTTTCTCACAATTTTATATAGTACACTTTAAGAAATTATACAATCCATGAAAATTGTTGTTACATAATAGTATCAAAGTTAAACTGAATTTTTATATTGAGAGATGATGAATATGTTTAATGGATGCACTATTTAAAAAAGTGTCCATCCAAATATTGAAAATAGTAATTTGTCGGAGTTTTCCGTTATCGTTTATATTAGACTTGCCCCTTCCATAACCTTAGATCACATTGATTTTTAGATTAATTTACAGAGTGTAGTTTGGTTTTTTGTCCAATTTTTCCATTTTTAACTTAAAATACTCACTTTGAGCAAAACTAAAGACAGCAAAACAGCACCATATATTGCATATTATTAGATAAGTAATCATTTCTTAAAAACCGGGTTTTTTCTTAGGATCTTGTAAATGTAAATTAAATAATCTATGGTATGGCATTTTAACTATTCCTCAAATTTTGAAATATAAAATTGATTGATAATCAATTAGGAACAATACAATTCCAAATCAAAACAATTAAAAAGAATAGAAATATTTCAAATAAAGGTGACCATAGATTTTTTTAGCCTAGAAGATACAATTTGATGAGTTATAATAATACTTACGCTTTGCACTTTTAAACCCAACAGCATATTTCAACTTCCTTCTAGGTAGACTATCCAAATTTTTGGCAGAATTGTATTTTTTAAAGTCCATTGCATATTTCTGGTAAAGTTTTTGAAGATATTGCAGACGATCGACGTCTTCTTCGCTTTTACTCGGGAATACAATATCTTCATCCTCATCCAAAGTTGTTTGAGTTTTAGCAAATTGAGACGTGTTGTCCAAAGTGTTTTTTATCAGCTCTATGTTGACAATCTTCCGTTCTTCTTCTTCTCCCCCTCTTTCGTTGACGGAGTACTCCCACTCCGATGGTGACTGTGTAGAGCTCCCCTCTGGGCGCAGATACAGTACCTAAGGAGAAGAATAAGAATCGTTTAACAAATGAAAACAAGAAACATCAACAACAATAACACATCTTGGACTAATCTGTCATGAATTCTCGTTATATTTGTTCGTAATAATCCCTTAGAAAAAGAAAAATTATCTGGTAGCCACAAGCACAATCTACTATTAAATTTAGTTCAACTCTGCTATTGAAGCTCAGCAGACAAATAATTATACAAACTACACAGTTTGATTTGTAGAACTTTACAAACTATAACATTTTCTGACATGGACTAAAACTAATAATTTACTATGCAAATCCGGATGTAATTATTATAATTATATAATTATAATTATATAATTATAATTATTATAATTTATTATGTAGGTCCGGTGTGTATCCAGACACCTTTTAACCAGACGTCGGTTTAACCGGACTACTATCTGTGGAAGAAACATCTTTTTAACTGGACAATTTTTCCTAAAACATTGGTTTAACCGTACATGGCCGACAGGAAATGGACGGTTCTGTATCAACGATTCTTGGGAAGAAATATTTCAGACCAGTAATGACGAGTCTAAATACACTGTGGGAGCGCACAGGCTCTCTTCAATTTAATCAAATGAGTTAGTTATTGAGTGATTGAAGAACAAAATCAACAGTTTTCCCTTGTGGGAAGGGGAAATTATAGTAAAATATTTGAGTTTTAATATTAGGATTTATAATTCATTTTAGGAAATGTCGGTTTAACTGGAAACCTCGTTATCCGGACAGGCCTCTCGAGGGGTCCGAGGGTTCCGGATAAGAAGGAGTCTACTGTAAGGGCTTTAAAATTAATGGGATTGAAAGCCATTCAAAGGCTCCCAAATGAATTAAAACATTGCAATGTCAAGAATCTTCTGATATTCTTCTCCCTCTCCTGTGCTGCCGAGTGTTCACGCTCCACCAACGTGACTCCCACATTAAATTCTCTCAAGATATTTAAATTGAGATTTAAATTATAGAAACATGGTGATTAATGGTCATTATTATCTTACACCAAACACTCAGACACAAGACCTGAACAAAAATAGATCTACCTTGGGTCGGTAGCTGAGGTGAGAGTTATTTTGGCGTGCCCTGTGGGGAGGGAGCATGTACTGCGCCTTGTAGTCTCCCTGCAGGGACTCGGTGTCTCGGTGCAGGCAGCAGATGGTGTTCTCGGTGCACTGCACCAGGGAGGAGGTCAGTCTGGCGGTGGGAGCGCACTGCTGCGTGGGGACACAGGCTCCCCCTCGCTCCCCACACTCTGCAACAATAAGAAAGGTCAAACTATGTGAAGTAGTAAGTTATTTAGGTTTACGTTCACTGCTCACATTCTACACAGCTAAAGATATGAAAAGAATGTTCATAAACCTTGGTTCATTAACATTCTGTAGGTTAAATAGCTTTTTCCTCCAACCGCGCGTAGAGTGTCAGCTTACGCACCGAAAACCAATCGTGAAACAGCTGCTTACTGAGGAGCGAGCGATCAAGTCTTTGAAAGTCTTTGGAGCGAGCGCAAAAGTCTTTTGAGATCGCCAAGTGATTACTTTCACACTCGCCAGCTGATTTTGCATTGTTAAGGTCAGTATTTATTTAGCTCAAGCGAGAAAGACCTACTTTACGCTCTTAATACATAAATAACTATTCCTCATAATGATGAGGAAAAGCTATTTAATCTACATAATTCGAGTTTTGGGAGCGGATTGATAGGCTATTGTGTAAAAAAGTCTAACAAAAAATATTTTCCTCTTCTTGTTGAATAGCCGACAACGTTCCTCAGCCTGTTTTACGATCCTAACACAATCCACAATGGAAAAAAGAGGTTTGTTTGAAATAAATCTGTATCAGCAGGGGCTACAAAATAAAACATAATTTAGAATTGCAGTAGTAGCATTTATATTCTACCTTCAGTACCTATTTAAAAGTTAATTTTAATGGTAGCTGTTAATTTATGCAGTTGGTGTACTTGCCTCATCATCATGACGTTTGAATCATGGTTCCTCATTAACAATTAATTTGTTTACCTGTAGGTGTATAACCACGATATTTATATTTGGCCCTATTACACCCATATAAGTAGGCTAAAATATTTTGTTTGAAATTCCAACAAAAACGTTATTTCTTTTTTTGTGGACTGAGAGTAGTAGATGTTTATTAAATCGTAAAAATGTTTTAGTGATACATAAATAAGGAAATTAGGAAGAAATTGTACGATACTAATTAAATACTTGTTTGTTGATTTCAGCACTTCAGCAATTACATTTAAAAGTGTTCAAATTGATTTGTTGTTTTTGTCAGATGATTTCGCACAAGCAAATAAATAAAGGACCATTGCCAAGCCCGGGGGCTTGATGCTGATTGTTTTGCAAGTGTCTTAAGATGGCTTAAGTGTCTTATGTTTTACTTCGAAACACAATACAAACTCCGGTTTACCGGTTAGGACTAATTATCCTACAAATCTTGATTCCTCGAATTTCAAAGCAAACATCCGGTTAGCAATCGTTAATAGATTGCCGAGGCGCCATTTAGTGCCGAGAGAGGAGTAGATTGTTTAGTGACCGCCCAAGGGTAGATAAACAGCAGCGAGCCCCCGGGCCGGGGGCCACCCTAGTGTAACTATTCAGCCATTCATGAACTCCAGACTGGGTTTTTCCTACACGATTCCGGCCACCTCTCTTAACTATCTATTTATTTTATCAACCTCATTATAACGTTGTTATTGTAGCGTTTCTGAGTATGTGTGGATGTGTGCGTGTGGAAGGGGTAAATAACATTGGTGTCTTGGGGACTGCTTCAACATTTTCGTACTCAAATTTTGTTCGTGGTCTGGGAGTGGGCAAAATTGTTATTTTTGTAATAAGTATGATGCTGTAAAAACTAGAAATTTACCTAACGATATTATTGAATTGAATCATTTATCATACGAGGATGAGTCAGACCAAGTAACTCCAAGAATTTCATCCCCACAATATCGCATATAAAGAAAATTCCATAAAAAATTGTACCACAAAAAATCCAAAAACCTACACAGCTTGATGATAGTAAGTAATTAGACACACGTAAGTATTTCCAAAATGTTGGTTTCGGATTTTTTTCTTTAGCGCCCCTGAAATTGGAAATGCCCAACGGTAACATATATTAATTAGCACATAATATAAAATGCCTTGAAAACACAAACAACGTTTCAATTTGCACCGTCTAAATTTTTTTGTATTTCAGTTGTAAGCAAAAACTCACTTTTCACTCGTAAAAGGGCGTATCCAAGGCTCTTAAGAATAGCCTACATTAGTATAATTTATTGCATAACAAACATGCACTTTAAAGGGGAAAATGAATTCATGGATAGCGTACATGGGATTCTAGGATATTATCTAGTTTACTATATATAATCTGTTGGAAGATTAGTGGTTGCATTATGAGCTATGAATGGGACAATCGGTGGAAGATGTATTGGATGATTTCTAAGAAAAACAGGTTATTTTTGGCACGATTAGCACACAACGATCTGATCATTCCAACAAGATCATAACATTATATTGCAGGGTGCAAAGAAACAGTGAGCTAAATTCACTGTGTAAAGCTGGAGTAAAATATCGATGGCGATCTCTTGGATGCGATAAGATCGTTGCATGAGGACGGCGCCGGCGCACGGCGTTTTGATATCGACGTCGATGTCTGTACGATCAGATCGTTGCAAAATGTAGTTGCTTGTAAAGGCCGGTACTTTGGTATTATACGGAGGCCACTATTTTTAGAGAGGGTTTTTTATCTGGATACCAATAATATCTACATAATTGGAGAGCACATACTTTAATTGACTTACTTTCCAAATTTGACATAATTATGATGAGCGGTCTTTGTGTTATGCCTCCCAGAAGGCAGCGATGTCGGCGAGGTAATCGTCACCGCCGCTAGCGGCAACACCCGATCGCCACCGTTATACAGCGCGTTGCGGCGGTTATGTTATGTTAGGTTATCATAAATATGTTAGTAGGACTTTCCTCGTTTCGTTACAAATCAAACGATACTCGATAAGTCATACCTTCGCCCGCCAAATCCCCTCCAAGTAGGCCTAGGTCAGGTTAGGTTGTTGACGGAGTGTGTGCATCACTTGCCTTCAGGATTTGGCGGGCTAAAGTATGACTTATCGAGTATCGTTTGATTTTTAACGAAACGAGGAAGGTTCTACTAACATATTTATGATAACTTAAACTAACATAACCGCCGCAGCGCGCTGTATAAGGGTGGCCTCCGTATAATACCAAATTACCTAAAGGCCTTCCCATCAACCGATCGCCATAAAAACAAGACTACCGTACATGTAAAATTGTGAAACTATGGCATTTTACAACCTCGAATTAATTTCGTTCCTTATATTGAGATAATATCGAGTAAAATTGGAAATAGCACAACTTTATTTTAACACACAGTTTTTACTTTTTTTAAAAGAAACTCAAATTAGATTTAATTCTCTAGGTGTGAATCGTCCATTTTTGGACGACTTAAAGGTAAACACGCCGGAGACGTCACTGCTCCAATGCCTGACACTCATCATTTATTTGCCTTACAATGCAGTTTCCTTATAATATTTCATAGGCCTACAAATTTTACTTTTTAGAGAAAATATGTTTATTTTCAGTATTTTTATGAAAAATGGTAATATTTAGCTCATATAATCTTTTGTTGTTGGAAGTCTCCTCTATCCAATAGCATCGCTTTTGGAGTTCTCCTTATCAGAATCGTTAACTAGGTAGGTTTTTTTTGTAATTTTAGCGTTATTCATAAGTAAAAAATATTTCTCATATAATATTTCATCTCATAAATTTGATATTTCTTAATAAAACACCTTGATACACTAGAAATTAAAATTTTATTTATAGTGGGTTTAAAATTATATACGTGCCAGGCTTTGGCACATGGACAAGGGTTCTGTTAATTTGGAAAATTTAACAACAAAATTTTAAAAACCCTGCACTATGACGGTTTTGGGAAACAAACTAAATTAAGAGTTTCTTACAATTAATAATGTTGGCTAAATTTCAATTTTTAGGAAACTACAGGTTATTAAGTGCACATGGTCTCTTAAACCTTCAGGCACCGGTGCGAAAACGAAACCCTTACCTAACATTAATGATAAAAAAAAACAATTTCGACCGGTTAAAGATTAAGACCCAAAAATAACGATTAATTACTAATAAGGAAAAATCTAACAATGGACTTTATTTACTTCCGACAAGGCTCTCAACCCTACCCTTGGATTATTAATTAAAGTCCAGAGCTGCACGCTTATTACGTCCAGCGATACCCAGGTGACGGTTACAGCCGGGGGCGAGCTGACTGACAATTGACATTGACGGAAACACGTGTAATCCCGCCGCGACACCACCTGCCCGGAGCGAGGAAGGGGGAGCCCGGGACCTGCTAGGTCACTGATCGGCAGGGGGATTCCCACCTCAGCATTCTTCTGGAAACTGGCGATCTCAGTCTCAGGTGACCGCTGGGCTCCGGGAAAGGACCTCTCAGTGTAATGTAAACAAAGCCGAGATCCGCAAACACCAAGAGTTAATGGGTCATCTAATATTATTCTACAAAACTATATTCTGTTGGTATATATAACGAGAAGTTTTAAATTGTCTGAACTTGTGGGTGATTATAACTTTGAGATATAAGAATCAGTCGATTAGATAACTGATAACTGCGCTTGATGTTTTAATTTTCAAGGTCGGACTTCGATAACCTGACGTGCCTGCAGAATGCCAAGCACGGAAGATCCTTGTCTCTAAGATAAGGATGTTTGTTTTCTCGTAAATTAATGTATTCATACCTCTACAATTAATACATTCAAAACAAATATATAAATGTTTACTGCAAAATAAAATAAATATATAAGTTTAATGTTTACTTTCTCCTCCCTATACATAGCAAAGGCTAAAAATAAGGAGACACTACTGTTTTCGTCAAAATGTTCGAATTTCAGTTGTTAGTGGAAATATTCGTTTTAGTGTTCCCCGAATCAAAAAAAAAATTGGAGTGGTGTCAGTACGTGTGTGAACGTAGGTAAACAAGTAGTAAGTGTTCTTTGATCTCGTGTTTTGATATTTGAATGTAAGTAAATAGAGCTAGAGACGATACAAATGGTCCATTTCTCGTGTACGTATCAAAAAGTAATATCTCCAGGCATTTTTCATTTTTTGTATTTCATATATTTAAGTGTACTCAACCTATAAAAAACTACAATCCTAATTTCTAAAAAACGGCTTTTGATAGAGATTCTATGATTAGTGCTTAACTTGTCAAAAAAGAAACACTGCCTGTATATGTCTGTAAAAATTCAGGTTTGCAGGTTATGGGGATTTTTGTGTTAACAAATAATTTTTTATCGGGTAAATCTATTGTCAATCAAAATTTACCTGCAACTTCTAAATATGGCTTGAAAAAAATAAATAATCAGTATTTTGAATTATTAGAATAAAGAAAATTGATTTTTCATCATATTAACACAGAAACATCTGTTTTCAGTTCCTTTTTGTTGGCTCGAAAGTTACCCATTGCCGGCCTAGGCCGGATAAACACTTATCCGACCTAGGCCGGGAAGAATGGAAGTGAACTATCAGCTGATTTGCAGCAAACCGACGTTTAATGCTTGTTTATTGGTGGTTTAAGTTATTGGTTTATTTTTAGAGGAATGTAGTGACAGCACTGCATCCGTAGCAAATGTTTGCTCTGTTTGTGAGAGGTTAGGTTTGAATGTTTGAGAAACGTTTGTTTATGCAAGGACTACGTTATAATTGTATGTTTTGTTTCTGCGTAGTATGATGAAAAATATTGTACGTTACACGGCCGGGAAGTTTTGCCGGCTTTCGCTCGCGCGGGAACTATCATGCTCGTCCGGCAAAACAGTACTTCCCGGCCTAGTAACGTAATATACTATTTCGTTTGGCGGTAAACTCACTGCGTTGTTAAAGGCGTTTTTATGGAAGATATTTAAAACGTAATATCTCCCTCATTTACAAGCAGATTTTTTTAACTTGGTGTAAATTTGTAAAATATGGTAAATTTTGATTATTTTATTGTAGTTTTATCTGGCTTTATGGCCAGGCGAAAATATGAGTCAGTTTCCTGTTATTGTTTACTTTCGGAATTGATTAGGCTATCATCCGTATGACCTTCATGCAATGCCAATTCAATATTTTTCATGCAATGACCTTCATGCAATATTTCTGCAATTAAACTACCAGTTCAGTTAATTCAATTATTAAATAACAGTATGCACAAATTTAGAATGTGGCCGGGATATAAGCAAATTTTGCCAGGACACAGGGACAAGCGCAAAATTTCGGGACTTTCCCGGTCAAACCGGGATGTATGGCATCCCTGATGCGAATGTATTTTGGATAGCAAGGAAATTCTTGCACAACCAACTGACGTAAATAATTTTTTATTACTCCTCAGTGAAAGTAGATTCGTGTGGCATTTTCAATTTAAGGGGACATAATCTTTTCTGTCAGTTCGCTTAAGAACAAAAACAATATTTTTAACTCCTAATGGTTTATAGCACAAAAAATCATTGTTTAGGTTTCTATTTATTTTCCTAGATTTGTTGGGATCTTAAAAAAATTAAATATACATTGAAACCATAAAAACAAATTTAAAATTATGTTTCAGTATATTAACGGTTTAACTCTAAAACCTCTTGAAAAAATATATATAAATTCGTCCTTTTGTTAGGTTAAAAGTTTGATTACATCTAATTCTTCTAACCCATAGGGATATTTTAACGGGAAATTTGTTAAAAAGTGGGAAATTAGGTAACCCACGTCTTGCAGTTGCATAATATTCCTTACAACATCTTGTATCATAAAAATTGAAACATCTCTTGTGTATAAGCTCCTCTATGCTTTGCCTCTTATATGATCTTTTACTTGATATTTAACAGTGTTAATGCGTTGTATTACAAATAAATGATATAGATTTAGTATACAAACTATATCAATGCACCATGACGTTAGTTAGGTGGTGTTAGAAGGCTTGAGTTCCAAGTTAGAGCAACCAAAATACGTGATTAGAGGCATCAGTTTTATGGCTCTCCAGTAAAATTTTACTTTTTGTAAGTTACAAGGTGTTCGAGATAGACCATTGGAAGTAAAATTGTTTGGAACTCAACGAAATCTACCCTAATACTAGAGTCGACAATGTTTTTAATCATCAGGATACATTAGAACCTCGATAAGAAGACACTAAATGACAAAAAACCCTTGATAAAAAGTGCACTTTTCAAGACTTCTTGATATTATAATGACACTTAATGTCTTGATAACACTAACCTCAATAACAAGACTCCCTTGATAACGAGACTCTTTCCAGAATCCCCTTGAGAGTCTTCTTATGAAGGTTCTATTGTAAAAATTTTCTGGAATTAATTAATTTTCACTGAAAGAAGTTAATTAATTGACAGTTTCAAATTTCCTTCTACGTTTAGTTACTTCAGTTCTCATTGATTAATCAAATAATCTTTGCTTTATAATAACGCTGTAATTTGCTGATTGAGCAACTGTTTATTGAGTGCACCCCTAGAATTTACAGGTTATACAAAAAGGCTATTAACATTGCACCTAACCTTCAACACACAAATTGCCAGTTAATGTTTAGACAAGTGTTTTGTACCACTAGATAATTTTAAGCTATTCACTTATCCGGCATAGAGATTTTCCAGCCTAAAAACCAAGACAGTAAATAAAAAAATATATAATACTCACCATTGGTATAGGGTAGAAGGGCGGCGGGCGCACAGAGAGCCAGGAAGAGAAGATTGACAGCTGATGATAGGTCCATGTCGGCACTGGGTGGTCACTGTTACGCACACGAGTCTCGAGTCTGCGCGCGCGCACTGCACGAGGCGCACTGGTGGGGGTAACTACCGTCTGCACGCGACTATATACCACCACTGCCTCCACCGCGCGCCGCTACCACCCCGCCACCTCCACCGCGCTTATATAACTTCGGTTACATAACTGGCACTCCCTCCGTCCGGCTTGAATGAAGGGTGGTAAATATTGTTGTGGAGTAGGTGTAGGCTACGGTAATTTGAAGAACTGTTTCAGGGTAAAATAATAATATTTTTCATTGTTTAGCGATTGTACAACTGTATGTAACGCGTGCAGACTTTAGAATTATTTTTTACTAATTATTCTTTATAATATTTACAAATTTATTTTGAATTACACAAAGACTTCAAATTTCTATTTTGCTTTCACTAAAAATGTTCTTTAAATTTATTTAATGATTTAGCATTATTTGATTTTTAAATTGTTTGATAATTTATTATAGGATATAATTGCAATACACTGTTAAAAATAACTCTTCGTTTTGATGTGTTATTACAAGGTGGAATGAGCTGCGTAAATTTTAAATTTCATACACGTCATAATAATGTTTTTACAAATAATATGGACTCATAAAAATATACAGAAAAAGAGAAAGAGAATTAATTATTTTATTGCTTTCAAATGAGTTTTTACAAAGATAGTGTCTTTATTTTATTAAATATAACCAATGCATACATAACACTATAGTGTTATGTATTCTATATAACTCTCAATGTCATTTTCTGTTATATAAAGACTAGTTTACATCGATAAATAGAATTGTCCCAAATAAATATGCCTTACTTCATTAATTGAAAGAGTAACCGATAATAATAATAGCATGTCACAGAATATGGATGATTTTCTCAAAACAAAGTTTGAACTGCTTAGTTTTACGCATGCTCTATAGTTGGCCTTAAATAGGGGTCTCGATAGAAAGTATGAGTTTTTTATGAGCTCATGATTTTTTACTGCTTCACAGGACGGAAAATGGGTAAATATTTCATACATAACGTAAAACTTTTCAGTTCATTCATATTTTCAAAAAGTGGTATCTTCGGAGGTGACCATCTGAGTCTGGCAAGTCTGCATTTTAGATGTTATGTTTGAGTGGCCAAAACAAAAAATAAAGTATGAAGTCTGCATAAACAGGAACCATTGAAAGCAAAACTACAGTAAAACATGTAAACTAATGTTTGCTCAAACCTTTCGTTTGCCTGGTACAGTATCTACAGTATCTGTAATTTGGTATGTGCCGTAGAGCAAAATGTATTGTCCTCAAAATTACGAGAGCGAAATTGTCTTTAATCCTATGTTTTTATGGACAATAAATTTATAGTTACAGAGATTTAACTGTGTAAGAGAAAAAACATGCACTTTTTACACTTGAAGCTTTGACATTTCTGAATGCAGGTAGAATGCAGGTCCTACCTGAATGCAGGTCCTCTGGAGGACGGGCGGTCTCCTTTTATTTGGAAACTAAAGCACTACCAAATGCAAAACAGAATTAACTGTGTATACTTAAGCACTTAACTCACGTAAAATGGTCTGATCTAAATACAATTTGTCATAGTAGTGTTCGTACATTCAGACGAGTTGAAGCCAGCCTGATCGGACCCTCATAAGGGGGGTAAGAAGGATTAAGCCCCTCCCCCTTTCTGGACCTTTTGGACTTTTTACTTAAAAAATGTTAAATAATAATTTTCTGTTTCTACTATTGAATTCAGCTCAAAGAAACAATTCACTGAATGTTAAATCATGGCTCTGTATTCATTGATTCAATGTTAACTGAGGGGATATAAAGAAAATTATACATCTCACTTATTTCTCAACATATTATAATGAAAATACAACCACCAGGTATGATAAGATCTGCTAAATTACGGCCTATACCTCTCCATTCTTATATATTTCTGTGGCAGCAAATTTGCGTACTCATTTTATATTTTATCCTCATGGAGAATATTGAAGTATGTTTATCTATGGACATCCTTGATATTGCTTGATATAATGCTTTATCTAACTCATTTTTAACACATTTTAAATTCGCTGAGTATGCAGGTCTGCTGTTACGGGGGTATTTTAGTTGTTTTACCAGCCCACCGTTTCAGATTCTCTTGAACACAAATAAAAGATTTCAACTAAGTTTTGAACGATTAAGTATTTTAATCATTATTTTGTTCTTATAACATCTTATCCCAAATACAGACTTACCCACCTTTGGCCAGATAAGATATAGGCTTACATCTTGGTTGTACTTTAGTTCTGCAATAACATCATTATATTTACGGGTATCATAATAAACTACAGGCTGTACAGTTGGTGCTGTACGATACGACCACAGAGAAAGGTCGTCCCTGGTTGTATTCCCTCTATGGGGAAGAGCCTCTGAAGATACAGTATATTGATATTATTTGGGAGAAAATCGGACTCCCTCAGCCGAGATTCGCAGCCACCGAGGCACAGTCCATATTAAATGTTAAGGTCCTGAGATGAATGTCAATTTTAGCATTGAACCTACGACGGCCTGGACCACGTCATTTGACAATGTCTGTATACACTCATGTTATTGGCAAGGTAAAACGTGCCTCTTAACCTTCTGGACAAGGTGTGTTGTCAGAATTGCTATTTCTAATGAAATCCTGCGATTACATGTATAACTATTAACTTATTACTTCGTTGTAGTTTGTAGGTGGAACTTTGGCCTACTGCAAAAACAAAACGATTCTCATAACGACATTCTTGATAGCCTTTTACATTTAAGAAATGCGGGTCTTTTCTTACGCCTTTGGTCTTTTGTACGAGCTTCTTTAGTTTTTATAGTGTCTTTAGAAACCTAATGAAAGCCATCGGTTAAAATCGACTATTTAAGTCTTGAAGCAACTATTGAATGCATTTGATGTCTAATGTAATAAATCTTTTTGTGTTTTGTTTCCATCCAGCTACAATGGAGCGGTAAAAGTTAACATGTTTTCTTCTTTAACATCCTGCGTGATTTGTCTTTATCACTGACTCCTGCCAGTCTGCACGTCCTAAGCATATGTGAGGAAATCAACTCCTGTGTTTTCAGTACACGCTATTTCCCGTTATCTAGGCCCTATTATTATCAGAAAAATGAAGGGAAAACTCATAAAAAATAAAATAAAAATATAGTTTTCCGTAACAGGGTAAATTTTGATAATTTTACAGTAATTTCTAATTACCTAGTTTTGATAATTAACATTGCTTTAATGGAAAAACTTTAGATTGAATTATATATTTCATTTACTCTGATGAAATGAATTGTTTCTTTTGAAGGCAAAGATATGTTTATGAAAAACAAACGTCGTCAATGTTTCATGAAATATTTGTGGTACTCTTTGTTTCATTGAAACCATCAGACCACAGTGTTGAACTACAATCTGTTGCCTCGATAATTTTTAATGTATATCTGAATTTATAGTGTAGATAGAGAACCCTCGAAATGTATTACTAGTTTGGTTGGTAGACCAACCTTTTGGACCGAGCCTTGCTCGACAATATTTACCCAAACATTTCACTATCGTTATATTTAATTTATTAACAAGTCTTTATATGCTTCATCCAGTCTGCTTCCCACAGGGTGAATTTTCTTTCAACAGAAAGCTCTAGTTATGATTGCTTTATTTGTTAAGTTTTTGTTGTTAGCCGTAAGACCCAATGTTTTCAGTTTAATTTTTTTTACGGTATTAGATTTTGACAGACCGAAAACTTGGGCACACTTTTTTGAACCTGATATAATTTATTTACAGATTTGATACTTGAGTATATGAAAAAAAAACGTTGAGCTATTTTTTAATATGTGCCATCAAGTAAATCCTTCAAGTATACTAACATATCTCGTACGAGGGATTTCGTAATATATAAATAAATTCACACAAAATAGGCTTTTAATCTTTAGGCAAGTTTAAAATATTAGTTTAAAAAACAGGTCAAATATGCTTTCCAAAGTAGAATTAAGCTTTTACAGAGCTTTTTATAGTTACATATATAACATATTATATCAGTTATTAGCCTGAAGAGTTTAGGGACCTTCTCAAGGAATACTTAAGTTTGAAAGGTACCCTACACGATTCAATGGGGGACGCTACCAAAGTCGGGCAACGCCAAATACGGGGACTGTTTAAAAATCCCAAAACGTCAAAGTCGGACAGCAACGAAGTCGGACGGCGCCAAACCCGGACTGTTTTGAAACAGTCCCGATTCGTCGGGAGCGTCAGGTGCCAAACCCGGACAATTTCATTTCTGACCACAAACGACAAATTCGGACGGCGCCAAACCTGGACGGTTTTATTTTTTAACCTTACTGTATCGGGCTATCGGGCTCCTCCCCTTTGTTCTCATTGGTTTGTTGTAAAGGGGACGATGACAGTGGGCTGGTATTGCGATTTTAAATTATCAGATTTTATATCATTTAAAAAATAATTTTACGTTTAATCCAACCCTTTCCTCGACCACAATTTGTTTTTCTGCGCTCACTGTAGAATAATGTAATTTATTTCCTTTCGAACGAAATATGCTGCGTCATTTATTAAACATTAATTGTAAAATATCTAGACTTTTATTTGTGTTTTTTTTTTACCTACTGTAATTAAATTTGAGGTAGGCAGAATTTGAATATTACCCATTAATGGGCCAATAATGTGATTTTGAATCATCAGACTGTATTATTTTAAAATGATAAATAAAATTAAATACAACCCACTTTCGACAATAAAGGAGGAATATCCTCTTTGGTAAACTCATTTCTTCATACAAAAAATAAATAAAAATGAATAAATCCCTTCTTATATTATGAGCAATGAATTTATAAGAATACTCTTGCTTGCTCAATTATCTTAAAATACGGCTCCAAGGATTTCCTTAAAAGTCTTAAAATAACTAATTTTTGACCAAAAAAAATTTTCATGTAGGTTACTTGGCCAGAGAAATTCTAATAAGGTAGCAAGTTAAATTTTAAAATCGAAACACTTTACATTTGGCCTTATTATACTGCACTTCCTTATTCTTAAGATACACCGCATAAAAATTTACTAAACTCGAGAGTCAATAAAAAATGATGCTTATAAGTTAATTAAATGTTTTTTAACTTTACTATGTATTTGGTAGATTTCAAATGCGGCCCGTTTAAAAAGTTTTATAATTCATGGTAAAGAGTAAAACAAGATCATTGATTAGTGTTGATTAAAATGATTTTGATCAAATTAAACTGTGCTCAGTAAGCTTATTATTCTGTAAAACGATTGTGATAAAATACAGGGGCAAAATTGTTTGACATAATAAAATGCCATAAATATTACTCAGGAATATATTAAGAACATCTTTTATCTAACTTAGTCTTGGTAAACCGGATTACTGACGTATCTAAAACTAGGCCTATATTAAATGACTCATTGTAAGAAATCGATTAAAAAACTGCCACTTCATAAACAAGAAAAATCATGAGGACATTCACCACAATTAAGGTGTAAATATTATGTAAACGTATCCAGCTATTCTGTTTCAAATGCCCCTCAAGTATCGGAGGAGCGGGATTTTATAAAACGGCCAATAGAATTTGGGGGTGTGGGTAACATGGTGAAGAGTAGAGTCAATGACATAAATCGGGGAGTGGCCAAAAGTGCTTAGTTCCGTTTGTGCGCGAGGCGCCAAACCCGGACTGTTTTGAAACAGTCTCGATTCGTCGGGAGCGTCAGGTGCCAAACACGGACTGTTGCATTTTTGCACAGAAACGTCAAAGAAGGGCAGCGCCAACTCAGGGAGGAAAAACAGTCCAGAGTTGGCGCTGTCCGACATTGTCGTCGTCCGACTTTGGCGCGTTCCCTTCAATGGAGTACGTCTTTGCAATTCCCCATTTTTACCCCCGCTCCACCGTTATTCTGACAGTTGCGGTCACCCGAACTGAAGCCGTAATGCGCACCAGATGTGGGCCAGTCTCGCTGGCGCCAGACGTGAATCCAAATAGACAATCGCCCATCGGCTTTGCAATATCTCCGGAATTTCCGGCTCAAGATCCATGAATCACAGATAACAAACTTTATCTCAACTTACTAAACTCACTGGTGGACAGAACTCGCTGCTTTGTCCAAACCTGACTAGATTGCTCAATGTATAATTACGTTTTCTAATCTTGAACCCTAATGATTTCACTCTTTCTGCCATGATAAAAGCTGATTGCCTTTAATATTTTTGGCACTAAAGGAAATATTTTAGTGTCCAGTTAAGATTCTTCAACAATAACATGGTTTAGCAGAGTTCAGAATTCAGCTTATATTCTTTATTAACAATTTACTCTTTTTAACGCTTGACTCATCTGTAAAATTACCTTACTGAGCTATTTCGCAAAACAGAGTTATTAAAACATTATACTGCTCGGCAAGAAAACTTAAAAAAATAATAGAAGGTAACGCCATCTAGAACCATGGATCACTGATATTTCCTTTATTTAATCACATTCAGTGCAAGCATACAAACTTACTTAATTCATACTCATTTAACTCGTGGAATAGGACAATTTTCTGACCTCGAACTCTCTAGGATTACCATCACAAGTCAAGCTGTATGTCATGTTTAACAAAAACAACAACAAATATTATTAACAGATTGCTACAAAATTAATCCATTAATGGATGTTTCGTGTTTGATTTCAATCAAAACCTTAAATATATAATTTTACACACCGCTGCAATCAGGTATGATGGTCAGGTTGACATGGTGATATAGGATGATCTAGGTTCGAAAACGGATGTTTGTGTGGAGTTGTCATTTGTTTTTATTACCCTCCTCATACTCACTACAGTACTATGCGTAGATTCCTGTATAACGTTCTTTGCGTAAACGGACTCATTTTATTAAATGTACGTAGAAAACGGGTGTTGATTTCAGATCATGCATTCCGTGATCAGGGTTCAAATTAACACAGTGTCCTTATATACTCATAAAGTACGTTACTATGTCGGGAAGTACTGTTTTGCCGAACGAGCATGGTGGTTCCCGCGCGAGCCAGCGGCGAGTGCGGAATTTTTATGCGAGTAGGGTAAACTTAAAAGGTGAGGCTATACATACACGTCACGTCACGTTCATTTTGGAGGTGAATGAAACCGGTGTAATCAAATGAAACCGGGTATACATACACGTCACGTTACGGCCCGACTCGAATGCTCTGAAGAGCATACACGGCCGAATCGGCAGAATTAGGACGTGATGTAACGTGACGTGACGTGATGTGTATGTATAGCCTCCACCGACGGCCATTCGGCCATTCGGCTCCTAGAAACTAGGAGATGCGAATCGATGCGAATATGTATAGCTAGGGTGACCAGATCATTTCCAAATAAAAACGGGTCACTTAAACAAAACTCACCCCCCCCCCATCCCAATACAAGACACCACACACCAAGTGTTTAATTATACGGGGATCTCTGTAATTTACAAATTTTGTAATTGAATAAATTAAGTTTCAAACTGTTTTTAAGCTTTTAGACCATGAATTTTATTTTACATTTTTTGAACTTATTACAGCGTAACATTTGCAACGATTGTTACAGTTTTTATTTAGGAATACAATAAATGGCATACAGCCATGAAAGGTAATTTTTTGAATCGCCAAATTCTGAGGATTAAAAATAATCAAGTCACATTTTTAAGATCTTATCATTTTATTATAAACCACAAAAATGTTTTCTAACAATAAACTATATATGTGCTCATATATATAATAGTAGATAAAAAAGTATCATAATTATCTTAAACTTTAAGTTCTTATAGTTAATTGTTATGCTAGGAAAACAGCTATTCAAAAATTAAACAATAAGTTCATTAAATGTTTCAAGTTTTGTTATACTTATCACTTGCTCCTTTTTTTCTCTATTCGGTTATATAGTTGTAGAACTGGCAACAATCCATTTTGAAGTTATATGATATTTGAATAAGAGCTTCAAGTAGGTGGCGTAAAACTAAAATCTTGTTTAGCGTTTGGCAAAAGTTTGCAATATTCTTTTATAACCGTAAGTAATGTGAGATGCCTCTAAATTTTTAAGATAACGTTTTTTATTTTTTATATGTATAGCCTACTTTTTTAAAAACGGGACATTTTGACGTCCCGACAAAGTTTTTCGGGACAACGAAACGCAACGTGAAAAAACGGGACTTTTCCGTTTTACGGGACGTCTGGTCACCCTATGTATAGCACCCCCTCTAGATTCGCCGGAATTGGCCGTAAGTGGTCGTGACGTGACGTGACTTGTATGTATAGCAGCACCTTTACCGGCCGTGAAACGTACGGTTCTTTTCATCACACTACTCTGAAAAAACATGTTTTAATCATAAAAACATCCCTTGCATTATTCACTACGTTTCTCAATTCTTCTAACTATCCCATAATCCTTTGTTTGAAATTCATTGTTGGTGATGGTGACTTTATATTTTGATTAGGATTTTTGCGGACCTTTGCCACTGATTAGTAAAAAACAAGTTTCACGACGTTTCGGGATCTGGACGGGATCAGATTCCAGATCCTGACACGTAGTGAAACTTGTTTTTTACTAATCAGCGATGGCAAATGACCGCAAAAATCCTAATCAAAATATATCCCATAATAAACAAACACTTGCTACTGCCATTACATAGGCCACAGAGAAGAAATAAGACAGAGGTCGCATCTAATGTTGCGCTAAATATGGTGTCGAGCAGTGCCGTGAGTCGTGAGTGGGCGCGGGGGGTTGGGGGGCGCCCGGAAGTCTATTGTCTCCCTATTGTTTTACTTCCTGGTGTTAGGCAGTTACCCGCAACACTACTGCCATATGAATTTTACCTCTGCTTATTTCTTCTCTGTGCATAGGCCTCCACATCGACTTCCGGGATAGGTTCTCCCCACAACATAGTGTATATCCGGTACATAGTGCTGTTACTACATTCCTCTAATAAAGAACCTATAACATGCATTAAACGTCGGTTTGCTGTAAATCAGCTGATTGTTTACTTCTGTTTCTTATAATCGTAAAGTTGTAAACTTTCCTCTAAAGTTTCCTTTGGACTGGTACGGCAGTGGGTACTATATAGCCAACAAAAACCAACAAAAAACAGATGTTTCAGAGAGAATATGACGAAAAATATATTCCGTAAAACCAGAATCCAGTGTTTAATCATCAAAATGATAGTTCTCCTTGGTATGATGAATTACTGATTCTCTTATCCCCTGGACGGAATTGTTGGAGTGAGGTTTTTTATAAAGGAGGTTGATTGTGTTTATGAGTTCAGCTTGCCATTTGCTCATGTTTGCCGCTAGTTATGTTACATAAGGTTGTCAGTAGAGCTACGATGGAGATCCCCATTGGATAACACGTGTCAACCTTGCTGAGAAAGTCGATCTTAAAATACTTTGACTTAACCTTGAAATTTGGATGTTGAAGCCTTGAGCAAGGGGCGCCCACATTTAAATTCAATGGGATTATAAGCAGCCAAAATTGCTCAGAGTTTATCTTTTTTTTAAAAAAAGTCTCTTAATGTTTACCATTTGCTGAAATAATAACGGTGATTAACATAGATCGTTGACGAATGTTGTTCTAGTGGGGTGGTAACTACAACTTAATACATCTGTAATTTGTAAACATATATTAGGAAAAACCGGGCGTTCGGCTTATTTTGCTTCATCTGGTTAGGATCCATTAGTGCTTACGTAAAACACCCCTGAAACAGAAAAGCCAGATTTAACCTCAGATTTTTACCCTTGGACTTATTTTGGCACCAAAATTTGCACATATTTGAAGCCATTATACAATCGGATGCGTGGTATACGGACGTCTGGCGATAAATTTTGTTACGTCAACTAGATAAAATATCAATTTATTCTTTGTATGGTGAAGAAAAACTGTCTTGTAGACCATTTCCACCAGTTTACATGTAACATTTAAAACTCTATCTTAATAATGTACAGTAATAGAAAATAGAATGCTTTGATATTTAAATTGCGATTGGGGGTTTATCTTCTTCGCGAAAAAATTATTTGGGACTCACAAACATGATCTAACATAACGTTAGTTGAAAATTATATCACGCCAACAAGAATTATGTGATGACAATCAATCATTTTTTAAATAAAAAATGCATTTTTATGAAATCAATGTTTTTATGACAGTCAAGTATTTACTCTTATATGCAACAAATATTTGCTAAGTTCGAATTATGTTTTATAAAGTGGACACTGTTATGGTTTATAAGTATCTTCCAGTAAACAGATAAACAAAGTTTTTTATGTACATAGATGGAGCAAATATACGAGCTGAAGTCAGTTATTTGTGAAAGCTTAATGAGTCTGCTATGTTGAGCGTTAAGAATCTTTTTCTGTTCTTGCCCAATCTAAATATTTTTTGTTTTAATAACATAAAAAATTAATCAATTTTTGTTTTGATATGCCCCATAGAACAGTATATAAGTATCCTTAACTTCAGACTCATCCATGGCTTATCAACACCTCTGGAATTATTTTCAGCCGCTCTATTATTAAACAGATGTTATCATAATGCCTTCTGTGTTTCCAACCAAAGTTTTCCCTCCCGACGTTCATTCCTCATTTTACTACTGAATGAAGACAAAATCGCTCGTCACCTTCTAATTATGTTTTCACGGATCTTATGGAAGTGTATCAGGAAATCCCTAGAGTCACGAGTATGCAAGTGCCAGTTCCAGGATATCTTACAAGGACCTCAGATTCTAAAAGGAAAATTCAAGTTTGATATTTGTGTGAAGCGGTAGGTTAATGAGTAATTCCTAGCATGTAGAGTCTAAATAACTTCTTTTTTCAATTTCAAACATCAACTAATTTGTAATGGTATTTTGATTCCCACCTTCACAAAAAATATAGCTGAAAAGTAAACATAGAAGTTACTTCCTGTCTTCAAGTGACTGAAGGTAGGAGTGTTTGGGTTTTCCAGAACATTTATTAAAATAAAATTATTTTTTTCTTATTCAGTGCAATATTTTTTATGAAAAATAGGAGAACTTTCGTTCTTCACTCTCAATAGCACGAAGCCAATGTAACTGAGAGTAGAATGAGTTACATTGTTGCACATTAAGATACATCTACTTTAAATTTACACATAAATAAAAAAATCAGTCTAAATAAGGTGCGACCTAGCTCAATAACGATCTAGCATTAAAAATGAGTCATGGAATTATCATATAGTTTTCCTATAGCAGAGAAGGGCTTTCGCATACTGTCGATAATTTTCTAATCCCTAGGAGCCGTGACATGTCGAGGCCGGCCTGTGTTGAGGGAACAAATAAGAGTGGGTGAATCAGCCTTCCAAGAAATAACTTACATAGAACCTGATATCAAACAACCCCATTGAGAAACTAGCCTATTTAAAATAAATCGCCTATAGTTATCGTGAAAGCATTGAAGAGGATTCATGTACAGCGAATTTATTACCTCAATTAATAAAAATTCATTTTAAGCCAAAAAAAATGAATTTTAATTAGATCTGCTGTATTTTTATTTATTTTCAGATTTCGAGATTTTAAACTGAGTCTCGTGAGAAAACTCATTGAGAACAATTTTTACCATTTCAGTTTAAACCTGATATTTGATTCACTTTGAAAGAGCAAACATTTGGGAACGCGTCAAAGTCGGACGACGACAAAGACTGTCAGCATCACCGTCCGACGCTCCCGACGAATCGGGACACTTTCAAAACCGTCCGGGTTTGACGCTATCCGACTTTGACGTTTACTGTATTTTAAACTATCCGGGTATGTCACTGTCCGACTTTGGTAGCGTCCCGAACTTAATCAGTAGCAAGTTAAATTTTTGTTGAATATACTTATAAATCTCACGAACAAATTTATATTTATTATGATTTTTTTTTTTAATTCTTGTCATTATGGTTAGAGAAGGACTTTTAGCGAATTTCCCCTATAGGGTAGAAGCTATTTCCGCAGGTCTCATGGTAAGACCTAAGCCCGGGACTATCATAACTTTACGTTTTGGGACCCTAGATACAAAAAACATTTGTTCAAATTTCTATACATGTAGGGATGTATGTCTGTACGATAGAGCAAGTATAAATGGTCCGATCGGAATGAAATTTGGTATAGACGTGCAAAGTAGTAATTATTCGGATCAGTTCAAAAACCAGCGGGATCAGAACATCAGAAGCGGATTTAAGGGGGAAAGACCACATAATAATTGGGGTTTTTGAAATTTTAAATAGAAAAATTAAAATATTCCCATATTGGTTTTCATTACTGAATTGTGTTTAAAAAAATTGGTATTTTGAATCATTTTCTTCATTTCTTTTTGCACAAATATGGGGGGAATGGTATCCCACGTCTGTAAAACTAAGAAATGTTTAAATAGGGTACCGAGAACAGTTTAGGACATAAGTAAACAGGATTAAAGGATTACAAGTTACCGTCGCGTGTTGACACGAAGGGTTGTGAATATTTGGTCACAATAAGGATACGTTCTTATTTCTACCGCTTACCATGATGAGTATAGGTTAAAAATCTCGCTAATCATGATAAACCTATTTTAGTCCAGGTGATTATAGCTATAAGATATCTCACCTAAAAGATAGCTATATTATTTGATATAATTTATTAAATGAGTCAAAGGTATTTAATTTATCTACCTTAAATTGTGGTTCTCTTCACTTTGTTTTTGTTTTATATTGGCTTCTCAAACCAGAGTCAAATGTAATATTCCACTTTTTAAGGAATAAATATCTATATTCCATATACTTATTTGATACGCTAAAGGTTATTTTGTGATCAAGACCCCTCCGGGAGTTCTGAACCGATATTAATAATTTGGGTATCGTTGAAAAGAGCTCGGCGTAGGTTTTGGCAGGAAATAAATTTTTAAAGGTTGGACTGAAGGGGATATCCCTAGACGCCCTTAAATTTTCGTATTTGTCTCTCAGATTTAACATGGGAATAGAAATTTCAAGAAACGGCTGTTTATGGTTAACATTGTCTTATCGGAGACTAAACGAAAATTTAAAGCTAAGAAATCCAATCCCATAGGTATACAATCATTAATTAGTGAAACCTTACAATAATTGAGTAAGAGCGGATTTAAATGAGAAGACGTCCTGTTTATGTTTATGAAACGAGTTCAATACACATCAACAATCAACAAAAACGCCCTTCTCCGTGTGACCTATTCTGCTACCAGTTATTTGTCAATATCATCTTGGTGAAAATTATTGTAGTCAGAGAGCCCGTTATTCTCGGATTCCCGAATTGTAGGAAACGTTACGGATGTGCAGGATGGAAGTTTACACCCGGGTATCCTGATGTGTATCGCGTCACCGACAACAGGCGCCGAGATGTCAAGAACCGCGGGGTTCCACAAGTCCTGCTCCGAGTGTTTACCGATCTGCGGTTTCCCCTGATTTTAAATTTCCATCATCCTGCGCCGGCGGCAATAATTGTCTTTCAAAATTATAGTTAATGTAACAAATACAAATCTTCCAAATTTAAAAGGAAAATCAGACATTGGGGTGAACAAATAAAAATTCTATAGGTGGTGAGCAACATATTGATGCTTGAATTTGAAGTTTCGTTAGAGGAGGGGAGAAAATCATTGATGACGTGGAAGTAAACACAACCATGTGATTACGGTACTAGTCTGGTATTTAAAAAATACTAAACCAAAACAACCCTGACAGATTAATTTTAGAACAATATTTTTCTGTAACAATCAATTATTATTATCGTATGGCGTTTTCGCCAGTCACCAACCATAGCAAGATAAAAAAGGAGAATGGGAAGGTTGCCGGCTAAAAAGCCTAAGTCAATTAATAAAGTATAAAAAGGAATTAAGTACTAAGAAGCAACGAGTCTTGATCCCTACAAAGCCAAATCGAGCTTTCTAATCCAGGACAGCACTGAATCATCTACACTGTGAAGGCGAGCTGCCCACCTGGCAAAGGGCAGTCGTTGGCTACGTGATGCATTGTCTGAGTTTCAGCCCCGCAACACAAGATTGGTCTGGGACTTGTCCCCACTTGAATTTCCAGGAATTACACCTACCCACATCCGTTCGGAATCGATTTATCAAAGCTCATTCCCTACGAGGGAGCTGCATGCCACCTACTGCACATGTTGGATTGATAATTAAAAAATTGTTACGCCCGTTGAAAGAATCCCAATATGTTACTCAGGAGAAATCGGGTATGAAATTGCTGTTGTCCTTCAACTGGTGGGCAGTCTGCAGAGATGGGTGCCTAGACTTGAGGCGGCCTCTGCCAAGTAGGAGATCTTGCAAGATAGGCAAGTCAGGTGTAGACAAGATCTTATCGTATTCTTTCAATAATGCCTCGTTGCGGCGGATATCAGGCGGGGAAATATGGCTCAGTAGTGGAAGCCAGGGAAGAGGAGTATAGGCATCAACGTCCCACTTACTGTCCTCATAACCCTGTTCAGCTGGACGTCAACGCTTTTGGTATGCACACTGTTCAGACAAACCGGAGTACAGTATTCGGCTGTGGAGAAAACCAGAGATAGCGCCGAGATACGCCAGACTTGTGCGTATAGCGTATATTGATAACAATCAATAAACAGGTGATATGTTTTTGGCTTAGCGTATAACGCATGATTGAAAAAAGACATTCATAGTTAAATAAATTGATCATCTGTTATTATTTCTTTCCCCTCCTCTAAAATTCAAATTCATCCGATTTGTTTGTACCAAACTTCTTCATATCTCTACCTTTATATTTTGAATTTCATACTTAATGGCTTATTTATGTTATGGACATATATTTTTATTAAAAGTCTTAACCACCTCAAAACACCGTTTTATTACATGAATTATTCATTAAGTTTAAGATCCAACAGAATTTAAGCCATATGATGCAGCGAAAATTCAACCCTTCTTCAGGAAGTTTATCTTATACAGTATTATGTTATATTTCTTTATATCTCAATTCATTACTGCATACATAATTATAGATAAAATAGTGTCAAGAACAAAATTACAACTAACAATAGACTAACTTTATTTCAATTTCGCCCTGTTTTCATAAAATTCAGCCAGGGAATAAAATGGATTTTGTAGTAAAAATCGTTTTTAAAGTCTATAAAACTTTCCACCATCAGTCACATTTTGAATTTCGATTGGAATATTACTTAAAAACTTCATGCCCATGTAAGATGGGTTTTCCTTAAAAAATCTAATTTGTGCGGCTGAATTATACATTTCGCCTGGTATTATACTTGTGAGCCACTACATTAAGTTTTGATGTTTTGAACCATTTTAGTGTTTCAAAGATGTAAAGATTAAAAAAACGTCATTATTCTGTGTTCAGCAAATTTCAGCCTGACTGATTCCCTGAACTTTAAACTAGATATAATCCTTAGCTTTTATTAATAAAATAATTTTCAAGATTTCCTTATTTTGCGGCTCCATAGATGATCATACTATAGGATATATGGGATTGGATAAGAGCAAAATAAACAATCCTTAGTATATTTAGACAGCTTATATGAGACAAACGCCTCAATGCGTGTAGGTCGGAATATATTTTGGAGATAATGTTTTTGACATGCTGATCCCAACTCAAGCAGCGATCAATAAGAAGTCGCAAGAAAACACTACTGTCAACATTCTTCAACAACTCCTTATCTATTAATATTATAGGATCAAAAATGTTCCTGTTTTGTTTTGTAGAAAATGTCATGAATTTTGTTTTTGCAAGTTAATTATAAGGTTTTTTTCTTTAAAAAAATTATCTATCATACTGTAGTGAGGTCACGAGTATGGGACTGAGACTATGCAAACTGCAGAGCACCACGTAACGATAGCATGGGCTGCTGGCTAACGCCTTCAAATCTCAGTCCCACACTTGTGAGCTCACTACTGTAGAAGGGTTTATGAAAGAAGAAAGTTCAATTTGTTCTTGGGATTCACCTGAGAAAATTAAACCTACATCGTCAACGTAGATCGTAACAGAGCAATTGCCCATTATTTCAAGTAGCATAGAAATAGAAGCTGTCCCAAAATTGAGCCCTGGGGCACTCCATAGTGAAGTTCCCCAGAGATGAGACAACACTGAGAGACACCTTCATCATTAGAATGAGAAAGTTCTATTTCAACTCATTGTCAACGGTATATTCTATTATCTGTGGTGAGATACAACCAAAACTATAGTCATAGTGAAAGTGAACTTAAAGAATGATAATTAATCATAATAGTGAGAATCTGCTTTTGATGCAAAAATACTACTTAAATTGTACGGGGTCTTGAAAATCATACATTTTAAACCATCGCACATTTTCGAGTACGATAGTAACACGGGCAATAAGAGTGAAATTATATGACAATAATCGCACATCTGGAAACACTGATAACAGTGGTGGACTCGGCCGAGGCGCGACGTCACAGGATGGGCTGACGTCAAAAGGAATGTCTTGACGTCAAAACTGAACCTCATCCTGGAAGTGCGAGGAGGGCGGCCGCCACAAGGTATAAATTATCTGATTGAGGGCCTTCAAAGAAAAAAAATAATAATATTGTTTAAATAAATGCGTCGTAAAAAAATTCACAGCTAATTTGATTTGTTTTATGCCTAGCGGTTTGTTCGATTTGGGACGTTCATTGGAGATATAATAAAGTTTATTATTAATAAAATCCCTAGGCCAAATTTAAAGGAAAGAATAAGTTTATTGTAGCCAGTTAGTCATTAGTCCATCGAAAATGTGTTATTAGCTGAACAAATGTTTTGAAAAGTAAACAAATTTTAGAGGAAACAGCATCGGGTAGTTTTGGTTGTAAATATTGTTCCTTTTATATTTTTGGGGCACTGGATTCGAATCTGATGTTCCCAACTAATTCGCCATGACGCCACTCTGTCAAAATCCAAAGAAGGTAACAGTTCCGGCTTAATTACGTATGTTTACTTATGAGACGATAGCCTTCGATTAATTAATTTTAAGTTACACTCCTTGATTTTATTTTTACATAAAATAATATGTGAAACGCAGCTAATTGCATATTTGTTCATGTGAGTGAATTCCCCTATAAGGGATAAGCTATTAACGTATTAGGAACGATAATATCTTGGCTAAAACTACGATAACGTTTCATTTAAAGTTCCTCACAAAAAAAACATCCGTTCAAATTTGTCCCCATATTTTATACTTTCTTAACAACTTGTATCCTCAATAAATAGCCATCAACAGTGTTTCCGGCGATGATTTAATTTATAGGGTTGTGACAAGATGGATGGGTCCAAATCGAACAATATATTTTGCAGTGGTCGTATATAAAGGCCTTCACTGACACACCGCGTATTGCACGTAATGCTAAGTCTGGATAATGTGTTATTATGAGTGAACCACCCTATGCAAGTTGTATCCCTCAGTTCAGAGCTTGCTTCTCTCAGAACACATAAGACGTTGTATGACGCACAAGGCGTGAGTATTAAGAGCGTCAATGGGGACTTTAACATTTTGAGATTTTATGTACGCAAAAAATCTACAAAATACAGCCAGACCAGCTGAAATTAAACCTTTACCTGCAAGTTTATAGGAATGAGCACTCGTAATTACTAACTTGTCTGTAAAAGCAAATTTAAAAACTTATGTTATACAACACTTGTTTTGTTGAAGTTATATAATGTAGGGAAGTACTGTATAACAGGATTATTTTAAACTTTTAGAGCTTACTTATTTATTTATTTTATTTTACATAATAACGAACATTTCCAATTGTACATTTTACAATGCATTCCCAAGGAATACATATGCATTTACAGCTAACAAGAAAAAGGTAACAGTTTATAAATTAATATCAAGTGGTAATACGATTCTGATACTTAAAAATAGTATTTTTATTGTATATACTATTATTTATATATAGTATTAATTATACATACAGAATAATATTACATTATAACTAATATCGACCAAACCCGATAGGTCTGGAAAGTCTATAACGTGCAAGAGTGAAAAGTTTAAGTTTTCCTTAAAATAGAAACAAATAAAAATACCGCTATAAAACAAATAAACAGCTATAAAATACCGAAGCAAAATTCATATCCTTTTCTCATCACGTTACTCGTGAAATACAGTAATTTAATCCGTACTCGATTTGTACTAACAAACAGGTATTTAAACTCACTATAAGTCGAGTTAAAATACTCGTATGTAGATAAGGAAATAACTGAATAGGTCGAGCTGTCTGAGTAAAAAAAATAAACAAACCGAAATAGAATAGTTGGTCCTATTTAAACACCGTGTCGCCTCAGGGCAACACACAAGGACCTCCCACAGACACAAACAAACTTCAGGTAACCTTCGTTAATCATAATTAGGGAATTATTATTTTTTCCAACAACAAGGCTAAAGTAGTCAGGTTTACTACGTAAACCACGAAAAATTCTCAGCGATAGTAAGAAACAGACTATAAATCTTGAAGAAAAAAGAATATTAATGGGTTAAGCCTTTGAGTAACCAAACCTAATAGTTATAAATAAGAAGTTTGAATTCATAACTTTGCTTAATTCATTAAGTTCAAAATTGTAATTTTTGACTCAGTCACAACAGTATATGGAGAAAATAAGTTTTATTATTTATTTTTGTTGAGTAGGCCGATAACCAAATGCAACAGACACACAACGGTAATTCAAAACCAATATTGCACAAGCGTGCTTCAGTAAACTATTCTACATCTGCATGGGATTACAGTTAAGGTGTTACTTAAGGTGTCCTAGGTTTTATGAGGTATTACTCGGATTAACAGGCTACTCTCAATTCAAAATCAAACTCAATATTTAAATTTTTTGTCACAGTAGTATACTCCTTAAATTACAAGAAAGGCCACGTCAAGTTATACGGTGACACCACCGAGTCAAGAATTTTTACATACTTTAGAATTAGTAAATTACAACAAAGATAAGAAAAGTTTTAGACAATAGTCACAAAATTTTGAAAATGAACAAATAATTAGTCATCTGTACAACAGAATTCCGCCTTACTGACGTCTGTTGAAAAATCTCCCGCCTTATAGAGGTAAACTTCGAGTTATAGAGGTGATCTGTGTGTGTCTTCGACTTACTGAGGCAGAATTCAACCCTAAAATTATCTCGAGTAATAATGGTTATATTTTTGACCTAGACAGGTTTTCGAAAAGGATTAAAAGTTATTCGATGAATTGAGGATTTTTAACTAGCGAGAGTCGAACGTAATAGGTTTTACATACTAAAAAAAAAATGGATCCTTAGACAATTACACTGAATTCTTTCTTCAATCATGCTTTAATCTACTATTTTATCCGATACACACGGTTAATACATTAAAATGTTTTATTAAATACATCTGGGCCAACGAATAAGTTTCAATTTAGTCCGACGAATTTTGTATCATATATTGGTAGTGAACGATGCTTTCGCAAATAGGGAATCCAATCCCAGAATCCTGTATCCCGGATTCTCGCGTGATTTTAGGACATATCCAACGGAGGGTTATAACAACGTTATAACTAAGAAAGATTGTCGTTAGTTAATTGTCGTTGCTATCCAAGTAATCATCGTTTTATGAGTTATTTCCTGTCTTACATTATAGACTTAAGTGGTTTCCATTTAATATTTCCAAACTTTTGAAAAAAATCGAGATTTAAAAAAAAGAGATTTTAACCTGTTTCTGATAAAGTTGATTTAAATTTCTATTAAGTTTCATTTCGATGCTCTCATGATATTTTATTTTTATTTTTCGTAGTTTTACCATAGATTTAATAATACAAGACGTCCGTGTTATTTAATCTATGGTTCTACATAATTCGTGGAATACGTTCGTAATTTTGTGCTTATATCTTTCTAAGGGAGGTTGTACTCCTAGTTTTGATATCGTTATTTTCAAATTTCTTCAACTATGAACAAAAGATAAAACTACTTTATATTGCACTATAATCACGATACCATGTATACACCTTATTTTTATATCGGCAAATACTATGTTGGATCGATTCCGGGATTTACGCTTTTCAGTCCCGTAATTCTGGGATTGAAAATGAAATTATGAATGAAATAATGAGTTTATTCCAACCAGATATTACGATTGTATTTCGTTTGTTCACTTCCTTGGAATGATAAGTGACCACTTTTCCAGTATGGTCAGTACAGAACTTATAAAAATGTCTAAATAAACAATTTTTATTGTGAGTCCAGACACTTTCAAACACAAAACTGGTACAGCCTCCGCAGTGTCTGCCACAAGATTCAACATTGGGCTTACTTACAACTAACGACAAAAGAAACCTGATTTTATTATTAAAATTTACTATAATTATCATTAAAAATATCGCCCTATACCACAAACCACCTACAATTCTTTCTAATGACTCGTACATCGAGCACTACAAGGATATTTTGTCTGTTCTCCCTGCATAATTCTATAAAAAATCTTTAAAAAAATATTGTTTCCTATCGTGATTGTGATTAAATTATCATTCACACGCCTGATTTAATTTAAAAACTTATTCATGCTTATTGAGGCTTTTATAAGGATTATGCTTTTCTGTGTTTATGGCGTTAAAATGCCACTTTGAAGCGGCGAATTTGTATTCGTAGAATATTTATTTTAGTTATGTAAGTTAAACCTAGCAAAAAATACAGAAAAATAATTTCAAAAGGTATAATTTTTAAGTTTTTTTTGTCTTCAGATTAACCGAACTAGTTATCCGAAAATGAAAAAAAATTCAAGCTCAAACTTAGGACAGTTTAGGCGGTAAGTGAAGTCTTTACCCGCATTTTACACTAAACTTGTCTTAGAAACTTGTACAACCGCCGATTATTTTAACTTGTTTAAGAGTTCAATGAAAAATGTTTAAAAAAGTTGTACAACAAGCGTTTTTATGACAAAAAATCGTGTTGAACACGATCGGTTGTTTTACACGATACAGCTTTCCCGACCCGTGTCGGAAACGTTCAACTTGTTTACAAAACATCTTCTACGTTGTCTGGTCTGCAGACAACAACAGACCGTATATAGCTTGCTACGCCCTACCTTGTATGATCTTGTAACCCTTAGCTTTTGGGTCAGTACGCTTCCTAATACTTCCTAAATAACACATGCTGATTTGTAAATTTAGTTTTTTCCATTATTGAAACGTATTTGAAGCTACCTTCAGTCCTCAACTCCCTAGCCAACAAAATCTTGGTTACCTAATTTAAAATATTCCAACATTACTACTAGCTACTTATTCCTAGCTTGCAATAACAGGGCGTGCCCAAAAGCAACGTTGTGTTCTTTTCTTTCTAGCAAAGCAAATCACAATGGTTGCAGCAGCCGACACACATCCTCGTCGCTTGGAGCGACTGTAGGTTTACGGGCGGGCTTGTTTTGAAACATGTTCACAATAGTAATGTAACGCATAAAATAAAATTCTGTACAAAAAGTTCTACAAACTTAAGTTCAAGTTTAGTAAAACTAAAGAAGTATTAAACATGTTTTTTGAATATAAGTTAATAAAACAAGTTGAATATAGCGTAAATGCAGATTTGTTCATACATCCAAACGACTTATTCCTTTGTGTAGGACGGTGTCCCGAGCGACTTGGACACCAGTGTCTGGAGCCACCAGCGTAACGTTAGATCAATTAAATCAGAGCGTTCCGCGAGCTACAAGTTCTGCGACTTTTAAGTTGTGATGAAAATAGTATATTTCACTACTAGTCACGAAAGTAGCCCATTTCGGGGCAAGATAGTGTAAAACACTATCGAGCCCCGAAATGGTACTTTTGTGACGAGTTGTGTTTACTAATAATAGGTTTGCGACTTAGAAAATTTATTAATAATAGGTTTGAATTTTTTCTTAAAATGTAAGAGCTATCTTAGGAGAAATCAAGTTTTAGTCACCTATGGCAGTGTTGTGAGGAGTGGGTAAAGTATTTACAACTTCGTTGGAGTAAACAAATACAGTAATAACGTTGTTTGATTTTAAATAATCTCGTTAAATTTTCCTCTACATTACAACTAATCAGAGTTCACGGGTTGACGTGATATACTATCCAGGAGGTTACAAAAAAATATATTAAAAAGTCTTTTTTTCATTGAAGACTGGTTATCAGCCTGTGATCTTATGAATTTATTTTTGGGCAAATCTCAAAATGATAACCAACGCTTTTTTTAATTCGCTTTTTTTGGTCTCTTTGTCAACGCTGCGAAAAAATAAAACACTAAACACAAAATATTGGATATTTTGTCTATATACCGATATGCTGAGACTTAATGAAATAAAATTTATATTTAAATTTTGGCTTTGAGTCCATTTCTAATTATTGGGCCAAACAAAAGCAGTTACATGTTTTATTGGAGCAATGGGTAAAAATAAACCCAATTTGTTTTGGCTGAATCTCGACCAGTAGGCGATCTCTAGTATAATTATTTAACACGCTAAGGGTAATTTTGTGACCACAACTGCTCCTATAGCTCTGATCCGATTTTAATAAATTAGATGTCGTTGCAAAGAGCTTGGCGTTAAGAGTTGCAGAAAATAAAATTTATGAAAGTATACTTCAAGGAAGAGTCGTGGATGCCCTTAAACTGTCGTATTTATCCAAAAGATTTAACATGGGAATATAAATTTCAAGGAACAGCTGATCATGATAAACATTGTTTTATGAGCATTCTAAAATAAAACTGCTGAGTTTCGCGTGTCCACTTGTTGATTGTAAAATAGCTAACGTCAACTCTTAACATTAACTTAGAAAAATGCTTAAGTCGAAATGCTTTGTTACGGAAGCAGACTTGAGACACTTGAACTTAGAAAGTGTTTGTTAGTAGTTGTGTTTTCCTCTTATAATATTCAGAGCACGATGTTTAATTAGGAACTGTGGAATGCGAGCCGTCGGTGTGGGTGAGTGTCCGCAGCACTCGGCAGTCCGCAGAGTTGCCGCGCCGCCTCTGAAGGCTTCAGCGAGGTTCCCGCGACGAGGTGCAGTCCCAGTTGAAAAGAAAATTTTAAATGTTATTTCTTATTTATTTTATAAAGTACATGTATGTTTTATTGTGGGTTCAACCCTTAACTACTCTACGTAAGAGAAGATCTTATAAAGTTTTTTAAAATGTAAAATAATATAAAATATTACCGTAGTGTACATGGCAATGAAATATCGAAAATTACATTCTACAGTTTGTTAAAATGTTTAAGTCACTTATACAGTGTGACGGACTGTAATTTTCATGTTAAAAAATAAAAAATTCCTTTAAATTCTGTGAATTCTGTTCTATTAAATTCTGTGATTACCCTATTTTAAATCCGCTTTAACCTTAACAAAGTTGACAAAATCTCAAAAGTTCAGGTTCGAGGCGTTGAAGAGGGGGCATAGTTGTTTAGCTCGTCTTTAATATTAGTCCACTATTCAAATAATATATGAATTACACTTTCTTCCAAATAACAAATGTTTTGGTTTGTCTAAACTCTCAATAAAAACAGTTTAAACATTACATCTTTAGAAGACTTAAATGCTCTTATGGTATTTTGTAAAATGAACATTCAAAAAATAACATTCAAGTCAATACAACATGACAGGTTACAGTATAAAATTCTATGTACAGAGCCTCCGCGGAGGAGCAAACTAAAGGTTTATCAGTCTGTTGCAGGGTTCAGCCGCACTAATCTGCGACCAAAAATCCGCCAGACGTCACTCAACAGGTTTTACCCAAAGTGGAATCCGGATCACTAATAGAAAACACCAAAGAAAAAATTCCGCTTATTAACTTTAGTTTTGCTAGTCCAGCGAAACGCCAGAAGAAAGGACAGCGAGCGGTGAAGTTACTTTATCTGAACGATTCTTCTAATTTAGCAAAACGCCAAAAGGGGGTGTAGCGAGTGATAGATGATACTGTAACTAAACTGACAATGTAGGTGTAGTTTACTGTTGTTTACCGTGAGGTAGCGAACGGGAGATGCTAATTAAAATGACCTGCTCTAGTAGTTAGTGGCACGGCTTGCTATTGCACAAATCCATAGAACCACCAAAGAAAGGGTCGTATGACACTTGTGCCATAACGCAGGCGGAATCTGTACTGCGCTATTAATTTTGTTTTAAAGCGACTAAAAGAAAGTAAATTAATATACGTGTTTATAAATGTACTTCAATTTTTATAATTAATAAATAATTTAAATAACTATTAAACTATTGATTATTTAAATAATAAATAATTTTTGTAAAGTACTTTCATGAAAACTTGTATGAATTTACTTTCTATTAATTGCTCTTAAACACGATATGAATAGCACATCACCATATTTCGCCTGCAATGCACTAGTGTCATACGACCCTAAGAAAATGAAGGGTTTGATAAACATGATTCATAAGATTCAAAATATTATAGGAAAAACCTTACGAATTTCCCTGGTTTAAAAATGAAGTTATCTCTTAAGTCATGAGCAAGTAGGTTGGGGAAATATAAATTATTTCATGTAAAATAATTTGCTTATATAAAAAAAACTGATGATTTTTTTTTTTGAGAGTACTACCTAATAGAAATATTTCAAAAGGAGCTTCACTATATATTTTCTAACTAGGACTTGAATTTTAATATATTTTTCAAAACCAGACTCTTTACCTGCTTGCTTACCAAACGTCATTACAAGTTCATACCATGCCCCCAAACGCTGTACAAAAACACTTTGTTTAAATAAACATCTTCCTTTGATGATAGTAATAAAAAAGCTACAGTATTTAGGGAATTTAATTTATTTAAAAAAAATTTAGTTTTCGTAAACGTTATACATAGGATTGCTCAGGAGGAGTTTATTTTCTGGTCTTGACAAAAATTCTTCATGCATTGATAAAAAATATATAATGTCTTCTATCACCCATTTAATACAGATATTTTTAAAGTTTTGAAATATAGGTTTGATCTGTGAAGATACTAATGGGAAAATATTTTGTTGTACCGGCCGCATAGCCGATATAATAAATAACATAGACTAAAGCATTTTATTATTTTTTTCGCAAATTGAGCCTACTGCAGAATACTTTACATGCAATTTTAATAACAATAAGAAACAAGAAATCTTTCAATGTTTAAGCCATTATTTTTGTAATAAAACATATGATATGTAGAATACAAATATTGTTCAAATTGGGCTATGTTTAGGAAAATATCAAAACTTTTCTTCATCATACATAAGTAAACAGGTTTCTCT